>CAXITT010000026.1:847961-870682 GCA_964033795.1 Lymnaea stagnalis | reverse complement strand
CCCCCCACACCACACTCCTCCCCCGCGCCACGCCCCTCCTCCGCCCCAAACTCCCCCCACACCAAGCTCCTCCCCCCACTCCAAACTCCTCCCCCCACGCCAAACTCCTTCCCCCACGCCAAACTCCTTCCGCCACGCCCCCATTTAGTCCCTTTTGATGACCGATAATTTAACTTTAAAAAAAAACCAAAAAACGACTGCTTCTCTTTAAAAACAAGCTTTACAAATAATAATAAAGGTTTTCAAAACCTTTGAAAAAGAGACGAAACAATAAAACCAAATAACAGTAATCCAAACGGTCCTTCTTAACTCAAGATTGGCTCCTCTCACATTTCCCCCGGTGAGATTAAACAGTTTAGAAACCTGGTATCAGGTGGCCCGCCACTGAAAGGTGGACGCGAATCAACTTTGTGTACTTTCCTTTGAACGAAGAAAACCTATTATAGACGTGTTTAAACATCTAGTTTATCAACTCATCAAATTATCTGTAAGGCTCTTCTAGGCCGAGTCTGTCAATAAGTCAGAGTTGTTAATATGATTTCATCAGTAGCCAGATTTGTTAAAATGATTTCATCAGTAGCCAGATTTGTTAAAATGATTTCATCAGTAGCCAGATTTGTTAAAATGATTTCATCAGTAGCCAGATTTGTTAAAATGATTTCATCAGTAGCCAGATTTGTTAAAATGATTTCATCAGTAGCCAGATTTGTTAAAATGATTTCATCAGTAGCCAGATTTGTTAAAATGATTTCATCAGTAGCCAGATTTGTTAAAATGATTTCATCAGTAGCCAGATTTGTTAAAATGATTTCATAAATAGTCAAATTTGTTAAAATGATTTCATCAGTAGCCAGATTTTTTAAAATGATTTCATCAGTAGCCAGATTTGTTAAAATGATTTCATCAGTAGTCAGATTTGTTAAAATGATTTCATCAGTAGCCAGATTTGTTAAAATGATTTCATCAGTCGCCATATTTGTTAAAATGATTTCATCAGTAGCCAGATTTGTTAAAATGATTTCATCAGTAGCCAGATTTGTTAAAATGATTTCATAAATAGTCAAATTTGTTAAAATGATTTCATCAGTAGTCAGATTTGTTAAAATGATTTCATCAGTAGCCAGATTTGTTAAAATGATTTCATCAGTAGCCAGATTTGTTAAAATGATTTCATAAATAGTAAAATTTGTTAAAATGATTTCATCAGCAGCCAGATTTGCTAAAATGATTTCATCAGTAGCCAGATTTGTTAAAATGATTTCATCAGCTGCCAGATTTGCTAAAATGATTTCATCAGTAGCCAGATTTGTTAAAATCATTTCATCAGTAGCCAGATTTTTTAAAATCATTTCATCAGTAGCCAGATTTGTTAAAATGATTTCATCAGTAGCCAGATTTGTTAAAATGATTATTGATTTTTTTTTTTTTTGGGCCGTAAAGGAAAAAAAAATGGGGTTGGGGGGTAATTTATTCTTTGCCCAACATTGTGTCGTTACAGTGCCAAATTTAAGCC
The DNA here is from genome assembly GCA_964033795.1 of Lymnaea stagnalis. Lineage (NCBI taxonomy): Eukaryota > Metazoa > Mollusca > Gastropoda > Lymnaeidae > Lymnaea > Lymnaea stagnalis. The sequence goes on along the minus strand of CAXITT010000026.1, from coordinate 869,169 downwards.
AACTAAATTATTTACACCCCAATAACAGAAAGTATCAATACGTAACAGTGAGAATAACTATAGCGCATATTGAGGCGAAGAGTTGTAAAACAGTGGCGTTTCACTAGAAAGGGGATCACAATATAATTTATCACACACCTGCAGTCGTAAATTAATGAAACATTAATATAATAATAATAATAATGCTACAATATAACTAATATTTTAGGCACGTTTTTTTAAAAATCAAATTTATATATTTTCAAATCAATGAGTTCCTCTGTCTATAAAAATTTAAAAAAAAAACAACACAAAAACCTGGCCACAATGTCAATGTTTTAACTCTCCGAGCCTAATTCTTATCTCGAGTTGTTTCAACTGTTGATCTGTTGAGAAACTTGGGGACAATGCTCATATGCTATTGTCAACACAAGACAGCCCACGCCTATAAATTTTTTCTTTACTAAATTTCTTGAGTGGGTGGCAGTAGGGCAGTAATGGATCAGTTTATTTAAGCGAATGGCTGCTCTGCTTGTCATTGTGGGTAGGACACTCTTTGCAGACCAGATTAACATATGTTAATAGATTATAAGGAATAATTATTATTGTAGGCTACACATTTTTTAAAAAAAGTATTATGGTTAAAATGTTTATCGCACCTTATACAGGTGCTGTGGGAATGACATGTATCGTAGAAATACAATTAAAAAGTCTGCTGATAGAAAACAGCAATAAAAAAGAGGTTCTCTGTTACGATGATAAGAGTATCATTTATTACACCAAAGAAGTAGAGCTAACAATAACTCATGAGAAAGATATACCAGGATCGTGTCCCTTAGCATTGCCCACTGTTCAAATGACAAGTGGGTTACCGATATTTTGCACGCTAAACTGGTCACTCATTATACCATTTCAAGGTCTTAACTTGTCTTATTATTACCTGATCTGTCATGTACGTTCTCCGACTTGAATATTTAAAGATATGTGGGCGTCAAGAACACTTTATTTTAAAACAAATGTGGGCCTATGGAACACTTTGATACTAAAAGATATGTGGGCCTATAGAACACGTTAATATTAAAAGATATGTGGGCGTATAGAACACTCTGATATACAAAAAGAATAGAAGTTCATTTATTAGAAGTTTCCCCATTGACTTGAAAATGTGACGTCAACTTCAGGTGACATCAATTGAGTTTTTACTATCGCCTGGGGCCAGCGATAGTAAAAACTCAATTGATGTCACCTGACCACCGTCAAGGGTACGCACATTAAAACATCTTCTGACCCCAGTCAGTTGTACGAACATTGAAACATTATCTGACCCCAGTCAGTGGTACGAACATTGAAACATCTTCTGACTCCAGTCAGTGTTACCAAATGATTGATACGCGAGCTGATCAGGGCATTGTAGATCTCACAGCCTCATCATGAGAGGATGTAAGGAGTTAGGGTGTGCCAGAAATGGGGATATTTTGAACCAAAACGATGCAAAAATTGTCTAAATCTCTCAGTGTAACAGTATTTAGATATGACAACAACAATTGTCTAAACCTCTCAGTTCGTTCTGCATATGACTGTGCTAATGGCATGTTATTTCTAAAGAAATAAACTATATATATATATATATATATATTATATATAAACACAAATATGTTTCTATGTTTCTGATATCGTTTAAATGAAAGAAGATGCTTGTCTAACTTATCGGTCCATGTATCAAATTTTTAAAGCAACAATTTTACCTCAATATGGATAAATGAGATGGATAAAACAAGTAAAAGAATGCCTCAGACATTTTAAGGTTGACTTGAAATAGAAACAATTTAAGCTCATTTTGCCCCAGGGGGAACAAACTCCCAAACTAAAAGCAAAGGGCTAATCTTGAGATTTAAAAAAAAAAAAAAAAAAAAAAAAAAAAAAAACAACATAATTGTTTCACATTTTTTACAAGCACTTTTCAATTTTCTTTCTGGTGATGTCTAAAAATAACTTCTACAAACGTATCGACTGCCATTCCACCGAGTCTAGTTTTGACAAAAATGTTTCTGCCACTTTCTTTAAAACGAATGCTGACACGACACATTTTAGCGCAGGTTCAGTCTCAAAGGAAATTTGTTTTGCACAACAGTTAGTTGCCTGGGTGGGTCTTTTGCCCGGGTGGGTCTTTTCATTTGCGGCCCAATCTAGCCATGATTGGATGCCGTACAACGGCAAGAAGACACTAGGAACAACAGCCGCGGGCCTTGTGCGAAGGAGAGTGGGGAGGAAGAGAAGTGTAATGGGGAGTAGGGAGAAACGGGGATGTTGTCTCTAAGGAAAGTCCAGGACAGATGTACTTGGTGCGGGAAAAGGGGGGGGGGAGGGGCTACGAATGGACTTGTTTAGCCAGAGCACGTGTACACAGCAAGGACCGTCTTAATCTGATCGACGCGTCAGCTTGTATCCAGGTGATACGGCTGAATTAACTTTATGGGCTTGGGTGCGGTGATAAAGTTCTTTTTTAAAGGTGATATTAGAATCAAAGAATGAGACAACATGGAAGTTAGTGTTTTAAAGATTAGAATCAAATAATGGGACAAGATTAATGTCATTGTCTTAAATATTAGAATCAAAGAATGAGACAACATGGAAGTTAGTGTCTTAAAGATTAGAATCAAATAATGGGACAAGTTTAAACTCATTGTCTTAAATATTAGAATTAAAGAATGAGACAACATGGAAGTTAGTGTCTTAAAGATTAGAATCAAATAATGGGACAAGTTTAAAGTCATTGTCTTAAATATTAGAATCAAATAATGGGACAAGTTTAAAGTCATTGTCTTAAATATTAGAATCAAAGAATGAGACAACTTTGAATTCAGTGTCTTAAATAATTCAGATTTTTCTGTTTCCCCAATACATGTTGATTTTAAAGCATATTAAGTACAATACAATTAATTAATTTTTTTAAAGAGAGAATCTGCCTATTTTACTGTTACAGTACTTATTTATACTTTTTTAAAAATATTTTTTTATTGTAACTTTTGGATCTAAAAGTGGATGACACAGAGGGGTAAACTGCAAGACTTAATTTTCATAGGAAAATAAATATACGTCAATAACTAATGAAGGAAATCTCAGAGTCATGCCTTCCAGAAACTTGAGAATTGAATGAGATGACATGGACAGTTAGGGCACGGTTAAATCATTTCCAATTGATTTCAAATTTTAAGTTTAATGATCGAGCTGACCTTACTTCGAATGACCGCTTATTAAACAGTTATCAAACCACCCCGTTTGGTAAGTAAACTTAAATGCCCTGATGGCGCTGTTGATACAATGCCTCTGGGCACTCAGCTTCTTAAACAACATGCAGGGTTTAATCTTTCCCGCTCTCCTTCTATTTCTTCATTTCTCTTCCCCAACAACCTAAATTTTCGATTGCTTGCGTTTCCGTTTCCAGCCACCCCCAAAATGAAGTCTCGCCGGGCCAGTCAAAATTCGTAGTTAACAGTTATACGTATGTACGTTAAAATTGGAAACTGTAACTACAAAAAACGGGTACGCTAAAAAATAAATCTGATTCTGTCAACAGATTTAGTTCCCCTCTTCCCCCCACCCCAATCCTCGATCATTGTTTCTGCATGACGTCAGGATTTTAAATGACGGTCGAGTGTGACAATGGCATTGTTTTTTTTTTTATTGCACTCTCGACCCAAATTGTCTGACAATTGTTGGTTAAAGCGCTCAGCTGGTAAAATAAGGTGGGGGAGAACAGATAAGACGCAGTAGAAATATATCGGCTGTTTTTTTAAATATGTCACGGAAGTTTTCACATCTAAACAAAGAGAAAGTGAAAGACGGATATGATATAAAAATGTAGGCGTGGAAAGAGATACGCGCAATAACATTTCAGGATGGCGCAGGAGATATTTAAAGGGTATATATTTGTACAGAAGGATTGGTCAAATTCATCAATTACTTTTTTTTGATAAAAATAAATAAATATATATAGATATAATATATATATATATGTATATATTTATATATATATATATATATATATATATATATATATATATATATATATATATTTGTATATATATATATATTAATAAAAATATATATTTTTTTTTTTTTTGATAAAAATATATAAATATATATATATATAATATATATATATATGTATATATTTATATATATATATATATATATATATATATATATATAAATATGTATATATTTGTAGATATATATATGTTAATAAAAATATATATTTTTTAAATTTAAAATTTTTTTTGGAGGGTGGAGCTGTGGGATGAGAGAGTCGTTGGGGAAAATATGTGGTGTTTTTTGGGGGGTGAGGAATTGTTCAAACAACATAATAAATAGCTATAAAATTAAGAATCTTTTACTGAACTGAATTAACTACCACTTTAGAAATCACATTACTCCGAGTCTTTTAATTTCTCCATTGAAGATTGCCTTTAATACAAGTGTTGGTTTGACTTCTGTTTTGTAAGTTCGGCAACCAAGAATCCATGACCAGTCGTGCGTTGCGTGTTTACATCTAAATAACGGTCTGTGTACATTTCACGCCATTTTCTAAACTAAAACATGACAAAACTTGTGTCAGTCAAACCAGCAAGAAAAGAGAAGGAGGTGGTAGTTCTGAGCTCAGCTCAACTGAATCCCGGTGAACACAACTTGAGGACCCGAGGGCTAGAAGTACTTGAGTAAAAATTTCTGTCAAAAATCAATCTAAAGTGTGACATCCTCTTATTCGGTTAGCCAAGTGCACTGCATAAATTTGAACACATAAAGTCACATATTTAAACAAAGCAAAAATATAAATGATCACATTGTATAGACTAAACGACAATTTGGACTTGATGATCTCAAAATGGGTATTCTCCAACTTCAGTACTTTTAGCACTAGGCTAGGTGTCTTTGCTTAACATTGATCAGATGGTTGACATTGTCTATTAGTAAAAAGAACACTTTTTTTTTTCCACCAGAACAACGCAAGATCAATCATTATTTTAACACAATGAATCACACGCACACTCACGCGCGCGCACACACAGACACAGACACACACACACACACGCATACTCACACACATCGCAAACTTTAGCCAATATTTAATTTCAATGGCTCGCCCCACTACTAATGAAATAAAAAAAAAAAAATTCGGACACTTTTTTAAAAATATTTGATGAATGCATGGGCTAATGTGGCACAAGACGTTACTGCACAAAGGACAGTCGTAGACGCGCTGGAACAAGGCAGCATCCACAAACGTTACTGTCCATTAGATAAAAAGTAAACAAGGTCTTAGGTAACTCACTTAGTTTCCAACACGTATGATGCTCTCCCCGTCAGGCGAAAGTTCTTGCAGAGCTGTGGAGACTCTGACCACGACCCCGATGTTATATACCTGGCCCCTTTGGCAATAGATCTTTGCCGGATTGCGCACCACGCCCCTAAAGCAATCGGGGTTTGATAGATTTCTGGTGGACCAACTTTAGGACTCTGGCTGGTAAATTTTCAATTTCGGTCTATGAAGTATCATAAATGGGGTGGGGGTCGGGTTGAACCATGTCTGTAAGCATCGAAAGTGGCTCCAGATTTGGCCAGTGATTCTAAAATTTGAGAGGTGCGTTTTAATTTAAATTTGTTTGAAGGTTTTATGGAGTTGAAGGCAATACACATGAAATTATTCGGCACTAACCAGGTCACTTTGCTAACAAAAGTGGGTCGTTTATAAATCTGTCTGGAGCTCACGAGAACCGTTTTTCGAGGAGGAGCCAGTGTCTAATTTTAAATCAAATTTTCAAATTCTCTTTATAAATCTACGCTTGTCATGAATGTACCCAGTAGAAGCACACACCTGGCTAACCAGGCTACCTCACTCGCATACGATATGAATATGTGGGTATGTGGTTGGGTAGCTAATCGTTAACCATTACAAAGTAAATTGTTTCTAACAAAAAAAACTTTAGCCCTCCAAGAAGAAATATACACTATTTATTCATCTCTCCACCGAAGCTAAACGTTTATATTGTCAATAAACAGAATATATATAAAACGGGACATGGTGAGACTAATTGTTGGATAGCGTTCAAGAGCACCTCTGTTATACAGATCTAATATCTAAGAATAGCATCCATTTTATTCGTTATTTAATCTCTGGGTGGTTTTTTTTTTCGTTTTGACCGAGTCATCGAGGGAATGTTCTAGAACCACTGCCCTATAACATTGCCGACCACGCTTTAAGCTGCTGCTGTTGCGGACAGCTCTGTAGACAAAGATAAGAGGACAAAACCTTGTCTAACGCCTAAGTAACGTCGGGGAGACCATTTTATGGTTTTGTACAAAGATTAATTGTGCACCCCCACCTTTTGTTTAAAAAAAAAACCACCCGGCTACACCCCCACCGCACCCACCCCTTTATTTGATGAGATAATACGGTATTAGGCGGAGGACGTAGGCGGGTAAGCCAAACAAAACAAGCACCTTGGAGATTTAAGAGTGGGTGTGATTTAGCGTGGGCAGCCAGCCACGAGAGAACATACATTGTGTTACAAAATTTAGTGCAGTGTATAAAATGCACATAGCCAGCCACGCGAGAACATACATTGTGTTACAAAATTGAGTGCAGTGTATAAAATGCACTTAGCCAGCCACGAGAGAACATACATTGTGTTACAAAATTTAGTGCAGTGTATAAAATGCACATAGCCAGCCACGCGAGAACATACATTGTGTTACAAAATTGAGTGCAGTGTATAAAATGCACTTAGCCAGCCACGGGAGAACATACATTGTGTTACAAATTGAATGCAGTGTATAAAATGCACTTAGCCAGCCACGGGAGAACATACACTGTGTTACAAAATTGAGTGCAGTGTATAAAATGCAGTTAGCCAGCCACTGGAGAACATACATTGTGTTACAAAATTTAGTGCAGTGTATAAAATGCAGTTAGCCAGCCACGGGAAAACATACATTGTGTTACACAAATGAGTGCAGTGTATAAAATTTAGTTAGCCAGTCACGGGAGAACATGCATCGTGTTACAAAAATAAGTGCAGTGTATAAAATGCAGTTAGCTAGCCACGGGAGAACATACATTGTGTTACAAAATTGAGTGCAGTGTATAAAATGCAGTTAGCCAGCTACGGGAGAACATACGTTGTGTTACAAAATTTAGTGCAGTGTATAAAATGCACTTAGCCAGCTACGGGAGAACATACATTGTGTTACAAAATTGAGTGCAGTGTATAAATGCAGTTATAAGCCAGCCACGGGAGAACATACATTGTGTTACAAAATGAGTGCAGTGTATAAAATGCAGTTAGCCAGCCACGGGAGAACATACATTGTGTTACAAAATCAGTGCAGTGTATAAAATGCAGTTAGCCAGCTACGGGAGAACATACGCTGAGCGGAGGGTAAAATGATGTGGCTTACTATTCGAAAAGACGTATGAGCAGGCAATTAAAATACATGATTGCAAAGCACCTTCCCTCTTCAAAATACGACAGCTGGTATTGCAGCTAAGATTGAGCTCATCCGGAAACCCCAGTGAATTTTTCAGATCAGAATTTATAGATATGATATTAATGTTTGATACAATAAAATAAATCTTTTACACTGTTTTGGTTGTTGGAATTCTTTTTAATTTTTTAAAACAAAATTTCATAATTAAATTCTGCATCGAATTGACATACTTATTCTAACCGGTTGTCATTCTGTGAAAGTGCGCCACGCATATCATTATCAGTTTGGTTATGTTCCTACTCTTTATGAAATTGATTGGCCCAATCCCATACCATTGCCTGATAATAAAGAATGTATTCAATTGTTGGATATGAGGCATCCAGATGTTAATTTCTGTTTGTTAGAACCGAGACATCCAGATGTTACTTCCGTTAGTTGGAACTGAGACATCCAGATGTTATTTCTGTTTGTTGGATATGAGACATCCATATGTTATTTCTGCTTGTTTGATCTGAGAAATCCAGGTGTTCTTTCTGTTAGTTCGATCTAATACACAATCATAGAGCATGGATATGGAAAAATACAAGTAGCAATTTCAAGGGTCAGGCTCAAACCCTACCAAAGCAAGGAGACGGCAATTATGTCAATGTCATTAAGTGTTTCATATACAGCACTCTTGTAGATTGATTTGTATACGTTTATTTTAAGAAAGAAATGGGAACATGCTTACGCCCTCTCCCCCCACCCCCACCCCCTACCCCCCAAATGCATGCAAACACAAACAGACATAAACATAAATACAGACAAAAATACACATCAACACAGAAACACATCTTTAAAGACCTACTTATAAAAAGGGGTAACATCGATTCCAAAAAAGCTCATTTATAGTAAATATTTCAGATAGAAATCTATGTTTTTATGAGAAAGGTCGTAGATATCAATACATGTTTATACAGTTGACGGGAAATGGCGAACCAATAACCCCATCTCACTTTGCCTGAGACTATCTTATTGACTTCTTTGCTCACCTGGTCAGAAACTAAACCAGTCAAACTTTACCTGAGACTATCTTATTCACTGTGTTACTAATCTCGTCACCAACTGAACCCGTCACGCTTTACCTGAGACTATCGTATTCCCATCAGTGCTCGCCTGGTTCTGGCCGCCAACTAAATGTATGTCATTCTCTTGTCCGGTCGAGCATGATGTCCGGTCGAGCATGATGTCCGGTCGAGCATGATGTCCGGTCGAGCTCATGCTCTTATGACTCTGGTCATTTTGACGACGGCTTTACTCAACAGTTGGGAGACGCCGTAGAGAAAATCGTAAGGACAACACTCCAGCCACTCTCTCGCCTTCTCGGGGTCAGTTTAACAGGTGCTCTACTGGTTCGGGGGGAGGGGGGCAGGCCACAATGTAGGCAGTCCGGGTCCCTACGGATGTCAAGTTGGTCTAGGTGGCCACGTATGGAGCTGTGTCCTGTCCTCATTTGGTTTACCAGCTTCTGGTCGTCACGTGTCAGTTTCCACCAGGGGGTCACTCTTGTTGGGTTGCGGCATATTCTGGAACAGCTTTCTTCCAGTGTGAGTTTCCACCAGGGGTCGCTCTTGTTGGGTTGCGGCATATTCTGGAACAGCTTTTGTCCCGTGTCAGTTTTCACCAGTGGTCACTCTTGTTGGGTTGCGGCATATTCTGGAACAGCTTTCTTCCAGTGTGAGTTTCCACCAGTGGTCACTCTTGTTGGGTTGCGGCATATTCTGGAACAGCTTTCTTCCAGTGTGAGTTTCCACCAGGGGTCGCTCTTGTTGGGTTGCGGCATATTCTGGAACAGCTTTCGTCCCCTGTCGGTTTCCATCGGGTGCTGCTCTTGTTGGGTTGCGGCGAACTCTGGTACAGCTCTCGCCCTTTGTCACCTGCAGCTCAGACACTTAGACTTTCTTCACGGAAGTGCTCTTTCTGCAAATTATTTAATCCCAGTTGATTCATGGGCACATCAGGTTGGGGCTGGGCCGCACCATCTCACGCAAGGGTATCGCCCCAGTCATTCTGCGTCTCTTCAACTTGACAACGGCTCCTTTGTTGGAAAATCTTAAAATCTCGTTCAAGGTTGCCATCTACTGTTTAAAAATGGCGTATTGCTGTAGCCCCCATCCAGCTCCTTCCCATCTGTCAAGAGCGAAGCATAAGTCGGGGAAGACCACAATGTCTGTGTAAATTTCCTGTTCGCAAGGCATCCTTTGTTTCAGGGCAACCGTATTTCTTCGATTTCTCCATCGAAGTTGGTCCTTTTTTCGCCCCGGCCCAGAGATCTCCTCGGATGGAGGTAACTATACTGGGTACTGAATGAGTGCGCCGTAGTCGCTTCTGTTTTCACTAGCAATGCATGAACCGTTTCTGACGAATTTGACTAGTTGATCTGGGGATCATCATTCGTTCTTAAAGCTACGTCTCTTTGGTCTTCCAGAGGGCGATCTTTTGTTGCCGCATTATATGCTAGAGACAGGCGTAAATTAGGGAGATTGAAGATTTCGTGTTAGCCTCCGGCTGAGATCAACCGCATCTTTTCCCTATTTCGGTCATAGGTAGTTTTTCCTCTAGGGGGTTGGCCGAGTCCATAAAGAGGGTCTCTTTGGTCTGGTCCTCGATATCCAGCGGTCTTTCAGTTGGAAACAGGGTTCCATTTTGTCTAACCGTCGGTATTGTTCTACCGTGGTTAGGAAAGCTTCCGTCTTTATATCGAGCGGATCTACCTCTGCTATTCTTTCTACTGCGGCCGTGGAGCTGGTGCTCGAGGTGGTGCTTAAGGTTGTTCTGGAGGTGGTGCTGGAGGTGTTGTTGGAGGTGGTGATGGAGGTGGTGCTCGAAGTGGTGCGTAGCACCCCAGAAAGATATCAGAGAGCCAGGTTTTGTATGCGGTCCAGTCCTAATGGTGCCGTGTGGATCGCGAGGGCTGGGCAGGGAGGGTGCAGTCCATAGTTCCCCTCACGCTCCCAGTGGAAACAGCTCTTAGAAATATTGCACCCGCACTTAAGTTGGTACAGGCGAGGTTTTTCACCAGCTTTAGTTTGGACGAGGCTTTGGCGCACGCCCATCTACGTTGTTGCAAAGCCGGAGTTTCTAGTCCAACTTCAACCCTCATCAGACACTTCCTTTAACATTTATTTCCAGTAGATGGTTAGTCGGATGTCATGCTTGAGAGGATTACGTCCATTTTTGAAAATGGAATTTACAGTTGTCCAGTATTTACGACCATTTTTCATTAAGCGTTGTAGGTGTCTATTCTGGTTAGGTCGTTCAGTAGTCTGGTCTGCAGTTGTTTCCCGTGTTTGCCCGAGCTCCAAATTATTAGTTCGTTCGCCAACATGGTCTTCTGAGTCTCCAACATTTCTAGCAGGTCGTGTGCGGATTGCAAGGATAAATGTGCAGCAGTTTGTAAAATGTTATATTTTCCGAGCTCGGAATTGAAATTTATTAATTTTTAAATAATTAAATAAAGTTAAAAGAACAATAATTTACTCAAATTGTTTGCCGCTATTTCTACAACTATCTTTCCCACAATACTCTATCAGCAATCTTTTCCCCAATCCTCTATCGGCTATCTTTACCTCAATCCTCATTGCTATCTCTACCCCAAATTCTCCTCCAATAGTCTTGTCCCATTGCCTCTAAAAGCTATACTTTCCCATTCTTCTCACCAGCTATGTTGCCTCATTCATTTACAGCCATGTGTCCCACTTTCTTCTTTCAGCTATGTTGACCAACTATATATATCATTTCACACTCTTCTACAAGCAATTATGTTGGTACATGCATTTCTAAAGATGGGTAAGTAAAAGTAACATATACTTTTCTTATATGATTATAAGTGGTAGATACTGCAATCAAATAAGATAAACGTAAATGAGGAAAAAAAAGTATGGGAAAACCTGAAAAAAAGTACGTAACAAAGCTACATTTCTTATAACACAGCACCCACTTAAACAATTAGCCCCCACTTAAAAACTTAGCCCCAACTTAAACACTTACCACCCCCTTTAACACTTCGTCCACTTGAAGACACAGCACCTACTTAAAATCCATTGAACCGGAACTTGGAGCAGAGCTAAAAAAAGAAAAGTTCCCCCATCGTAGCACGACCAAAGTGGTCTGCGTCAAAACATCGTAATTTCCATCGTTGTAATTTCGCTTTCCTTCCATTTATTCTATTTCAGTCTTAAATATGAAATCTGGAATATCTAAGTCCCTTACAGAAACCTGCAAAAAAGCAAAACGAAAGAGTAATCAAACATTGAAGACAGAAACAATCGCAAACGATGCCAGTACACAAAATTACCGAGAGAAGCTCGCCTCCTCCTCAAAGCAATGATGTCTGTTTTAATCTCCACAAAACACACCTGAGGTTCACTCAGAAAAAAACGCAAGGGAAATTAGATTCACTTACAAAACTGCAAAAATTAAATCCTCCGTGTCAGCAATAACAATAGAGAGAATCGGCAACTAACCCATTCCCCCCGGGAAATTATGATTTGCCTCGGCTTAACCCCTCTTCTAGGGGGTCTATTCAGACGTGGCGCACGCGACGGGATTGTTAGCTTCGGCCGAGCGCTACGGTTGCGCTCAAAACCTACTAGTCTCTCGCACCACGAAGAGGTCCAGATCCCTTGCGAGAGAGCACAGACGACAACAACAAAGCAAACATAGAAGGTCGCAAAATTCTGTCGAGTTCTGACTGATATTGGCTTCCGCGGATGTACGAGAAACATGCATAGAACTTCGGACACAAAATGGTTTTGCGCACCGCATGTTCAATATTAATAATGTTTTGTGTTTTTAAACATACTGTGTTGTGTTCTAAGATGCATTTTTCCATATGAAACCTGTATTAATACAGCCAATACGTTTAAATGAGCTTGACAACGCGCCTTGCAATTATTTCTTTTTAACGAAATTGATTGAACTTGATCAAGCTGTTTTTTAGTAATCCATGTGTTACAGTTGTATGAAAAATACAACAGCTGACTCTTCCAAAATCAATGCTAAAAATCGCAAATTTCTTCTGAAAGGAAGCGCATTCATATTTAAAATCCAATTACACCGTTCCTAAATAACGCTTGATTTAATTGGTAAACACACTTTTCCGTTCGTCCTACGCATGCGAAGATGCCCAAGTAGTAGCCTTCACTTGAGCTGTATATTATTTAATGTTATGAAGAGTTCCTCGATTCGTCAGCCCCATTCTCTCGTCCTTGATTGTTTGATTCAATCAATGGCAAGACTTAGTCAAGACGACTGGAAATAGACCAGGAGGCCTTAGATGACAACAATGACTTTTGCGTGTTTCACCGTGCTCCATATTTGTTCCACGTCGCAAGAGTTGTCAGAATTTTAATCGTGTCAATGTCACACAGCCTACTGGACTCCATCTGCTGGTTTGGCTTCAGAGATGAAATCTTATATTTGTGCAAACGAAATTATGATGCTGTGTACATGAAATCTTTGAAAATTAAAAAAAAACAACACAAAGCTGCTTTAGGAACGTTTGTCACGAAAGTTAAAAGTTTCATGACTATTTGTCATGACTTTAAAAAATAATCTGTAAATATTTTCGCATAGACCTGAGAGATTTATGATGCAGTAGTATGATATTGATTCGACTGAGGTGCATTAGGAGGTCTGATAAGACCTTCGCTCTTGTTACAGATTGAGCACCATCAGTTGGCCGAGAGACACGTTTTGCTACATAAAGTAAAATTAAAAGAAATGAAATTTGACGGCACTGCAAAGATATCAACACCTCAGATCTTGGTATTTTAACGACAGCACCTTCGGGTTATTCTGTAGACGTAAAATCAAAACGAATCAGATTTTGTATATGTCTGCAATCAATTGACGACAAACACTTTCAGCGTCATTATTTATTCTATGACTTGCAGTGCGATCAGTTTCAGAGTTTTCCTAGTTTATCCAGTTGCCTTAAATCCATTATTATTTTGATTTGTTTTAAAATCCTGAAGTCTTTGTGAACCAGTTGATAAGACCTTGAGACCAAAACGTTGTCCGCAGGCCAAACTTTGATTGCCCTTAGTTTACACCATCACTGTCACTGATCAAATATTGGGATAATAGTTTTTTTCCGATAAGGTATTGTGTTTGTATGTTAGGAGGAACAGGAAAATAATTAGACATGGTATGTCACGCGTAGAAGGAAGAGAACGATTACAAGATGGCAATCTGTGTATGTTCATTATTGGCTCCTGCATATCAAACAACATCCTAACGTTGACTCAATAGATCTGTGTGAAATTTAAATGTGAGTGGAAGAAACTATATGACAACCACGTTTGCTCTATTTTCTAGAGATATTTTATCATATTAAATTATAGTTTTTGTGTGTTTTGTGTGTTTGTTTTTGTTGACTTTGTAGCACGCTTCGAGCCTTTGGGGATGAACCGTGTTTTTGAAATAAATTTATTATTATTATTATCATGATGTGTGTATATATATTCAGTTAATAAAAGTTATGTGATGCGATATTCATGAAGTTCTAGTCTCGTACTTTTAAGTAATTATGAACGTTTGTGAATGTGAATAGATAGATACTACAACACAATGCCACATCAATAGTAACACGGTTATTATTACATCCGTTACAATCACCATTTGGTCTTTTAAACGTAAGCTGGAAAAAATATGTTTTTAATATATATAATAAATATATTTTGGTGCTGGCTGGCCGAGTGGTCTAGGGTTAATCTCAAGATCGTGGCCTGGAGTTCAAAGTTCGTGGTCTGTAGTTCAATCCTCCACCAAAGCCCAGTCAAGCAAACACTAATCAGCACCTCGGAAAGATGGGACTCATGAACCGTGATTGACAATTCATCTAAGAGAAGGAAACTCTAAACCCGGAGATTGCTCATCACGTCCGCCTCGTTCAGTGAACGGTGGGAAAAGTGTTGCAAGGGGATACAGCAAGCTCCGGTAGGGCTGGGCTTCGACAGAGGTAGTTTGTCAATCTTGCCTGCCTCGTTTAATGAACGATGTGAAAAGTTAGGCAGTGGAGACGGCGAGCTCCTGTAAGGCTGGGGTTCAACAGAGGTGGTTTGAGACCCTCACTCAAATTTTCGTGGTTCACCGCTTCTTTTTCGTTGAGGGTCAAGGTGTGTTGAAGCTGGAGGTGAAAGAAAGGGACACTATAAAAATAGAACCTTTTTCAGCGGAAAGTGCATTTTTATCAGCAGACAAATCAAAACAAGAAGCAACCAAGAAATGGAAATGCGTTAAAAATTCAAATGTCAGTAGTTGGCCTTGTTGCTTAGATGTGGTCGGAACGGTAAGTGTTGTAATGGTGAAGTGAGTGAGGCGGTCGGAAACTAAAAAATCTCTACTTCACAGAGGATTACAGGAAGTACAAGATTTTTTGTTTAAAAAAATTAGGAATTAACGATTTTAACATACAAACAGTTTTTTTAAAATGGGAAAGGCAAAGAAAGTCTGTGCAGAAAATATTTTTCAAATTAATAAAAATCATTTAAAAAATGAATCATTTCGAATCATTTGGCGACACAAAGTGCTCGTCTCAAGATATCAAAGTCTTCCTTTGGGTAGTGCATTTTAGGAGTTTGTAGGTTTTTTTTTCTACTAAAAGCGCTTAAACTTTTCTTTAATGGAAAGTCTTTTTTTTTTTTTTAAGCAAAAAAATTTTTTTTTTGTTTTATATTAACTTTCACATCCGTATGATTTTTTAAAAAAAGTAATGCAGTAAAAAAAATGATTTAATTATTTGTGATGAGTTAAATATTTATAAATAGTATGCGTTTATAATACATGTATATCCACGTTTGCTTATTTCAATGAAATGTTTTATTTAATGTTTAGTGAAACATTGAAAGCGTGTATTTCTCATGGTAAGTAAATAAGCTTTCCTTAAGTAAACTGTGCAACAGAACAAGACCAGGGGGAATGTTTTACTGGACATCTTCCCAACTTTCTCTCGCTTCCTTTTTGATGCTTTACTGATTATTCAATTATTATTATTGGAACTAAGAAATGCAAAAGAAACACCATATATTTTTTGTATCAATATTTCATTCATATGGCCTCGGAGCACAGATTTAATTCATCTACAGATACGTGTCTCCAAATGTTCTATCATCTATGAGGTGCCTTTCTTGTAT
Source organism: Lymnaea stagnalis (assembly GCA_964033795.1). NCBI lineage: Eukaryota > Metazoa > Mollusca > Gastropoda > Lymnaeidae > Lymnaea > Lymnaea stagnalis. Next base: position 853,525 of record CAXITT010000026.1, on the reverse strand, counting down.
CAGCTCTTTTGACCAGCAATGGTATAGCATTCCCCGCTCTTCTACAAGCAATTTTGTTGGTACATGAATTTCTAATGCATAGATAATAAGATGTGTAAGTAAAAGTAACATGAACATGCCTTATATGGTAATAAGGGCCAGATACTGCAATCAGTTGAGTTGAAACCAAACAAGCGAAACAACGTATGGGAAGACCTGAAAAAAAAAATTACGCAACAAAACAACTTTTCTTATAACACATGACAACTTAAAGAACTTAGCACACAATAAATCACTTAGCACCCACTTAAAGCACTTAGCATACAATAAATCACTTAGGAGCCACTTAAAGCACTTAGCACAAAATAAATCACTTAGGACCAACGTAAAGCACTTAGCACACAATAAATCACTTAGCACACAATAAATCACTTAGCACCCACTTAAAGCACTTAGCACACAATAAATCACTTAGCACCCACTTAAAGCACTTAGCACACAATAAATCACTTAGGACCCACTTAAAGCACTTAGCACACAATAAATCACTTAGCACAGAAAAAATCACTTAGCACCCACTTAAAGCACTTAGCACACAATTAATCACTTAGCACCCACTTAAAGCACTTAGCACACAATAAATCACTTAGCACCCACTTAAAGCACTTAGCACACAATCAATCACTTAGCACCCACTTAAAGCACTTAGCACACAATAAATCACTTAGCACAGAAAAAATCACTTAGCACCCACTTAAAGCACTTAGCACACAATTAATCACTTAGCACCGACTTAAAGCACTTAGCACACAATAAATCACTTAGCACCCACTTAAACACTTTGCACTCACTCAAACGCCTCGGAACTTGGAGCGGAGCTGATTCAACATATTTCAAGAGCGCAGCATGGCCAAAATGGTCTGCGTCAAATCCCTGGTTATTAAATCGTAGTAGTTTTCCTTTCCTTTCATTCCCTCTTTTGTTCCTTAGTCTTACAGATCTTATCTTGAATAACTTTGTCAAATCGAGATTACCGGCAACAGCAAAACCAAGCACCAAACAAATATTGAAGACAGAAACAAACGCAGACAATTCTTGGTAAACAAAAAAGTACCGAGTGAGGACGTCCTCCTCAAGCCAATGATGTCTTTTTTCCCCCAGCTGCAACAAAATACCTCTGAAAGTCCCTCAACACAGAAGCAAGTGAAATTAGATTAAATAACAAAACTACACCAATCAAATCCTTTGCACCAGCCATGATAATAGAGGAAATGAGTGAAATAAAGTAATGTAAAACCTTTATTTTCAGGGTTGCCCATAATTTTGTTTTAATGATTTCCTATTTTGCTAACCTGGGCAGTCTCTCCCCTTATTACCCTCTCATAAGAATAGTGAGAAACGGCTGATATCTGCCCCCCCCACCCCAAACACACAACAAAGAAAAAAAGCCGGGAACTATGCTTTGTCTCGGCTTAACCCCCCCATTTCAAGGGTCCATTAGGACGTGGCTTATGCGCCGGGATCGTTAGCTTCGGCCGAGCGCTACAGTTGCGCTCAAGACCTACTAGTCTCTCGCACCACGAAGAGGTCTAGATCCCTTGCGAGAGAACACAGACGACAAAAACGAACAAACATAGAAGGCAGTCACAAACGATACAATACCCGGTAGAAAAGCTGCGAGATCTGATGTGATGACTTGGGTCTTTGGTGGTGGGACGACTTGGTTGGAGCTGCCATGTGTGATCTGTTGACCTGGGTCTCTGGTGGGACGACTTTGCAGAATAGCTGCGATCTGTGATCTGATGACTTGGGTCTCTGGTGGGACGACTCGGTAGAAGAGCTGCGATCTGTGATCTGATGACTTAAGTCCTTGGAGGGACGACTCGGTAGAAGAGCTGCAATCTGTGAGCTGATGACTTGGGTCCTTGGTGGGACGACTTGGTAAGACGACTTGGTAGAAGAGCTTAAACCTGTGAGCTGATGACTTGGGATTTTGGTGGGACGACTTGGTTAGACTACTTGGTTAGACGACTTGGTTAAATGGCTGCAACCTGTGAGCTGATGACTTGGGTCTTTGGTGGGACGAATTGGTTAGACGACTTGGTTAGACGAGTTGGTTGGACGACTTGGTTAGAAGACTTGGTTAGACGACTTTGTTAGACGACTAGGTTAGACGACTTGGTTAAATGGCTGCAACCTGTGAGCTGATGACTTGGGTTTTTGGTGGGACGACTTGGTTAGACGACTTGGTTAGAAGACTTGGTTAGACGACTTGGTTAGACGACTTGGTTAGACGACTTGGTTAAAGAGCTGCAATCTGTGAGCTGATGACTTGGGTCCTTGGTGGGACGACTTTGTAGAAGAGCTGCAATATGTGATCGATGACTTGGGTCCTTGGTGGGACGAATTGGTTGGATGACTTGGTTAGACGACTTGGTTAAAAAGCTGCAATATGTGAGCTGATGACTTGGGTCCTTGGTGGGACGATTCGGTAGAAGAGCTGCAATCTGTGGTCTTATGACTTGGATCCTTGGTGGGACGACTTGGTTAGATGACTTGGTTAGACGACTTGGTAGAAGAGCTGCAACCTGTGAGCTTATGACTTAAGTCTTTGGTGGGACAACTTGGTTAGAATACTTGGTTAGACGACTTGGTTAAAGAGCTGCAATCTGTGAGCTGATGACTTGGGTCCTTGGTGGGACGACTTGGTTAGACGACTTGGTTAGAGGACTTGGTTGGACGACTTAATTAGGACGACTTGGTTAAAGAGCTGCAATCTGTGATCTGATGACGTGAGTCTTTGGTTAGACGACTTGGTTAGACGACTTGGTTAGACGACTTGGTTAAAGAGCTGCAACCTGTTAGCTGATGACTTGGGTCTTTGTTGGGACGACTTGGTTGGACGACTTGGTTGGACGACTTGGTTGGACGACTTGGTTAGACGACTTAGTTAGACGAATTTTTTAGACGACTTGTTTAGACGACATGGTTAGACGACTTGTTTGGACGTCTTGGTTGGACGACTTGGTTAGACGACTTGGTTAGACGACTTGGTTAGACAACTTGGTTAAAGAGCTGCAATCTGTGATCTGATGACTTGGGTCTTTGGTGGGACGACTTTGTTGGACGACTCGGTTAGACGACTTGGTTGGACGACTTGGTTAGACGACTTGGTTAGACGACTTGTTTGGACGACTTGGTTGGACGACTTGGTTGGACGACTTGGTTAGACGACTTGGTTAGACGACTTGGTTGGACGACTTGGTTAGACGACTTGGTTAGACGACTTTTTTAGACGACTTGTTTAGACGACTGGGTTAGACGACTTGGTTGGACGTCTTGGTTAGACGACTTGGTTAGACGACTTGGTTAAAGAGCATCAATCTGTGATCTCATGACTTGGGTCTTTGGTGGGACGACTTTGTTGGACGACTCGGTTAGACGACTTGTTGGACGACTTGGTTAGACGACTTGGTTAGACTACTTGGTTAAACGAATTGTTTAAAGAGCTGCAATCAGTGATCTGATGACTTGTGTCCTTGTTGGGACGACTTAATTGGACGACTTGGTTAGACGAATTGGTTGGACGACATGGTTAGACGACTTGGTTAGACGACTTGGTTAAAGAGCTGCACCTAGTGAGCTGATGACTTGGGTCTTTGGTGGGACGACTTGGTTAGACGACTTGGTTAGACAACTTGGTTAGACGACTTGGTTAGAGGACTTGGTTAAAGAGCTGCAACCTGTTAGCTGATGACTTGGGTCTTTGGTGAAACGACATGGTTGGACGACTTGGTTGGACGACTTGGTTAGACGACTTGGTTAAAGAGCTGCAATCTGTGACCTTATGACTTGGGTCTTTGGTGGGACGACTTGGTAGGACGACTTGATTAAAGAGCTGCATCCTGTGATCTGATGACTTGGGTCTTTGGTGTGACGACTTGACGAATTGGTTAGACGACTTGGTTAAAGAGCTGCAATCTGTGATCTGATGACTTGGGTCTTTCATGGGACGACTTGGTTGGACGAATTGGTTAGACGACTTTTTAGAAGACGTGGTTAGACGACTTGGTTGGACGAATTGGTAAGACGACTTGGTTAAAGAGCTGAAACCTGTGAGCTGATGACCTGAATCTTTGATGGGACGACTTTGTTGGACGACTGGGTTAGACGACTTGGTTGGACGACTTGGTTAGACGACTTGGTTAGATGACTTAGTTACACGACTTGGTTAAAGAGCTGCAATATGTGATCTGATGACTTGGATCCTTGGTTGGACCACTTGGTTTGTACGACTTGGTTAGACGACATGGTTAAAGAGCTGCACATTGTGAGCTGATGACTTGGGTCTTTGGTGGGACGACTTAGTTGGATGACTTGATTAGACGACTTGGTTAAAGAGCTGCAATCAGTGATCTGATGAATTGGGTCTTTGGTGGGACGACTTGGTTGGACGACTTGTTAAAGAGTTGCAACCTGTGATCTGATGACTTGGGTCTTTGGTGGGACGACTTGACGACTTGGTTAGACGAGTTGGTTAAAGAGCTGCAATCTGTGATCTAAAGACTTGGGTCTTTGGGGGGACGGCTTGGTTGGACGACTTGGTTGGACGACTTGGTTGGACGACTTGGTTAGACGACTTGGTTGGACGACTTGGTTTGACGACTTGGTTAGACGACTTGGTTGGATGACTTAGTTAGACGACTTGGTTAGACGACTTGGTTGGACGACTTGGTTAGACGACTTGGTTAAAGAGCTGCAACGTGTGAGCTGATGACTTGGGTCTTTGGTGGGACGGCTTGGTTGGACGACTGGGTTAGACGACTTGGTTGGACGACTTGGTTAGACGACTTGGTTAGACGACTTGGTTAGTCGACTTGGTTAGACGACTTGGTTAGACGACTTGGTTAGACCAGTTGGTTGGACGACTTGTTTGGACGACTTGGTTAGACGACTTGGTTAGACGACTTGGTTAGACGACTTGGTTAGACGACTTGGTTTAACGCCTTGGTTAGACGACTTGGTTAAAGATCTGCAACCTGTGAGCTTATGACTTGGATCCTTGGTGGGACGATTTGGTTAGATGACTTGGTTAGACTAACTTGGTAGAAGAGCTGCAACCTGTGAGCTGATGACTTGGGTCCTTGGTGGGACGACTTGGTTAGACGACTTGGTTAGACGACTTGGTTGGACGACTTGGTTGGACGACTTGGTTAAAGAGCTGCAATCTGTGATCTGATGACTTGGGTCTTTTGTTGGACGACTTCGTTGGACGACTTGGTTGGACGACTTTGTTAGACAAGTTGGTTAGACGACTTGGTTGGACGACTTGGTTAGACGACTTGGTTAGACGACTTGGTTAGTCGACATGGTTAGACGACTTGGTTAGACGACTTGGTAAGACGAGTTGGTTGGACGACTTGGTTGGACGACTTGGTTAGACGACTTGGTTAGACGACTTGGTTAGATGACTTGGTTTAACGACTTGGTTAGACGACTTGGTTAAAGAGCTGCAACCTGTGAGCTTATGACTTGGATCCTTGGTGGGACGACTTGGTTAGATGACTTGGTTAGACGACTTGGTT
>CAXITT010000026.1:824588-836539 GCA_964033795.1 Lymnaea stagnalis | reverse complement strand
TTGGTTAGACGACTTGGTTAAAGAGCTGCAACCTGAGAGCTGATGATTTGGGTCTTTGGTGGGACAACTTGTTGGACGACTTAGTTAGACGACTGGGTTGGACGACTTGGAAAGACGACGTGGTTAGACGACTTGGTTAGACGACTTGGTTGGACGACTTGGTTGGACGACTTGGTTATACGACTTGGTTTGACGACTTGGTTAGACGACTTGGTTAGACGACTTGGTTGGACGATTTGGTTAGACGACTTGGTTGGACGACTTGGTTGGACGACTTGGTTAGACGACTTGGTTAGACGACTTGGTTAAAGAGCTGCAACCTGGGAGCTGATGATTTGGGTCTTTGGTGGGACGACTTGGTTGGACAACTTAGTAAGACGACTGGGTTAGACGACTTGGTTAAAGAGCTGCAACTTGTGATCTGATGATTTGGGTCTGTGGTGAGACGACTTGTTTGGACGACTTGCTTAGACGACTTGTTGGACGACTTGGTTAGACAAATTGGTTAGACGACTTGGTTAAACGACTTTTTTAGACGACTTGTTAAGACGACTTGGTTAGAAGACCTGGTTGGACGTCTTGGTTTGACGACTTGGTTTGACGACTTGCTTAGACGACTTGGTTAGACGACTTGGTTAAATAGCTGCAATCTGTGATCTGATGACTTGGGTCTTTGGTGGGACGACTTTGTTGGACGACTCGGTTAGACGACTTGGTTGGACGACTTGGTTAGACGACTTGGTTAGACGACTTGGTTAGACGACTTGGTTAGACGACTTGGTTAAACGAATTGTTTAAAGAGCTGCAATCTGTGATCTGATGACTTAGGTCCTTGTTGGGACGACTTAATTGGACGACTTGGTTAGACGAATTGGTTGGACAACATGGTTAGACGACTTGGTTAGACGACTTGGTTAAAGAGCTGCACCTAGTGAGCTGATGACTTGGGTCTTTGGTGGGACGACTTGGTTAGACGACTAGGTTGGACGACTTGGTTAGATGACTTGGTTAGACGACTTGGTTAGACGACTTGGTTAAAGAGCTGCAACCTTTTAGCTGATGACTTGGGTCGTTGGTAAAACGACATGGTTGGACGACTTGGTTGGACGACTTGGTTAGACTACTTGGTTAGACGACTTGGTTAAAGAGCTGCAATCTGTGATCTGATAAATTGGTTCTTTGGTGGGACGACTTGGTTGGACGACTCGGTTAGACGATTTGGTTGGACGACTTGGTTAGTCGACTTGGTTAGACGACTTGGTTAGACGACTTGGTTAGACGACTTGGTTGGACGACATGGTTAGAAGATTTGGTTAGACGACTTGGTTAGACGACTTGGTTAGACGACTTGGTTAAACGAATTGTTTAAAGAGCTGCAATCTGTGATCTGATGACTTGCGTCCTTGTTGGGCCGACTTAATTGGACGACTTGGTTAGACGAATTGGTTGGACGACATGGTTAGACGACTTGGTTAGACGACTTGGTTAGACGACTTGGTTAAAGAGCTGCAACCTTTTAGCTGATGAATTGGGTCTTTGGTGAAACGACATGGTTGGACGACATGGTTGGACGACTTGGTTGGACGACTTGGTTAGACGACTTGGCTAAAGAGCTGCAATCTGTGATCTTATGACTTGGGTCTTTGGTGGGATGACTTGGTAGGACGACTTGGTTAAAGAGCTGCAACCTGTGATCTGATGACTTGGGTCTTTGGTGGGACGACTTGACGAATTGGTTAGAAGACTTGGTTAAAGAGCTGCAATCTGTGATCTGATGACTTGGGTCTTTCGTGGGACGACTTGGTTGGACGAATTGGTTGGACGACTTGTTTGGACGACTTAGTTAGACGAATTGGTTAGACGACTTTTTAGACGACTTGGTTAGACGACTTGGTTGGACGAATTGGTTAGACGACTTGGTTAAAGAGCTGAAACCTGTGAGCTGATGACTTGGGTCTTTGAGGGAACGACTTGGTTGGACGACTGGGTTAGACTACTTGGTTGGACGACTTGGTTAGACGACTTGGTTAGAAGACTTGGTTAGACGACTTGGTTATACGACTTGGTTGGACGACTTGGTTGGACGACTTGGTTAGACGACTTGGTTAGACGACTTGGTTAGACGACTTGGTTAGACGACTTAGTTAAAAAGCTGCAAATTGTGAGCTGATGACTTGTGTCTTTGGTGGGACGACTTGGTTAGACGACTTGGTTGGACGACTTGGTTAGACAACTTGGTTAGACGACTTGGTTGGATGACTTGGTTAGACGAATTGGTTGGACGACTTGGTTAGACGACTTGGTTAGACTTCTTGGTTAGACGACTTGGTTAGACGACATGGTTAGACGACTTGGTTAGACGACTTGAATAAAGAGCTGCAATCGGTGAGCTTATGACTTGGGTCCTTGGTGGGACGACTTGGTTGAAGAGCTGCAATCTGTGATCTGATGACTTGGGTCCTTGGTGGGACGAATTGGTGGGATGACTTGGTGTAGACGACTTGGTTAAAGAGCTGCAATATGTGAGCTGATGACTTGGGTCCTTGGTGGAACGACTCGGTAGAAGAGCTGCAATCTGTGATCTTATGACTTGGATCCTTGGTGGGACGACTTGGTTAGATGACTTGGTTAGACGACTTGGTAGAAGAGCTGCAACCTGTGAGCTGATGAATTAAGTCTTTGGTGGGACGACTTGGTTAGACGACTTGGTTAGACGACTTGGTTAGACGACTTGGTAAAAGAGCTGCAATCTGTGAGCTGATGACTTGGGTCCTTGGAGGGACGACTTGGTTAGACGACTTGGTTAGACTTCTTGGTTAGACGACTTGGTTAGACGACATGGTTAGACGACTTGGTTAGACGACTTGAATAAAGAGCTGCAATCGGTGAGCTTATGACTTGGGTCCTTGGTGGGACGACTTGGTTGAAGAGCTGCAATCTGTGATCTGATGACTTGGGTCCTTGGTGGGACGAATTGGTGGGATGACTTGGTGTAGACGACTTGGTTAAAGAGCTGCAATATGTGAGCTGATGACTTGGGTCCTTGGTGGAACGACTCGGTAGAAGAGCTGCAATCTGTGATCTTATGACTTGGATCCTTGGTGGGACGACTTGGTTAGATGACTTGGTTAGACGACTTGGTAGAAGAGCTGCAACCTGTGAGCTGATGAATTAAGTCTTTGGTGGGACGACTTGGTTAGACGACTTGGTTAGACGACTTGGTTAGACGACTTGGTAAAAGAGCTGCAATCTGTGAGCTGATGACTTGGGTCCTTGGAGGGACGACTTGGTTAGACGACTTGGTTGGACGACTTGGTTTAAGAACTGAAATCTGTGATCTGATGACTTGGGTCTTTGGTTAGACGACTTGTTTAGACGACTTGGTTGGACGACTTGGTTAGACAACTTGGTTAGACGACTTGGTTGAACGACTTGGTTAGACGAGTTGGTTGGACGACTTGGTTAGACGACTTGGTTAGACGACTTGGTTAGACGACTTGGTTAGACGACTTGGTTGGACGACTTGGTAAGACGACATGGTTAGACGACTTTTTTAAAGAGCTGCAACCTGTGAGCTGATGACTTGGGTCTTTGGTGAGATGACTTGGTTGGACGACTTGGTTAGACTACTGGGTTAGACGACTTGGTTAAAGAGCTGTAACCTGTTAGCTAATGACTTGGGTCTTTGTTGGGACGACTTGGTTGGACGACTTGGTTAGACGACTTGGTTGGACGACTTGGTTAGACGACTTGGTTAGACGACTTGGTTAGACGACTTGGTTGGTTGACTTGGTTGGACGACTTGGTTAGATGACTAGGTTGGACGTCTTGGCTGGACGACTTGGTTAGACGACTTGGTTAGACGACTTGGTTAGACGACTTGGTTAGACGACTTGGTTAAAGAGCTACAATCTGTGATCTGATGACTTGGGTCTTTGGTGGGACGACTTGGTTGGACGACTCGGTTAGACGACTTGGTTAGACGACTTGGTTAGACGACTTGGTTAGACGACTTGGTTAGACGACTTGGTTGGACGTCTTGGTTGGACGACTTGGTTAGATGACTTGGTTAGACGACTTGGTTAGACGACTTGGTCGGACGACTTGGTTAAAGAGCTGCAATCTGTGATCTGATGATTTGGGTCTTTGGTGGGACGACTTGGTTGGACGACTCGGTTAGACGACTTGGTTGGACGACTTGGTAAGACGACTTGGTTAGACGACTTGGTTAGACGACTTGGTTAGACGACTTGGTTGGACGACTTGGTTGGACGACTTGGTTAGACGACTTGGTTAAAGAGCTGCAACCTGGGAGCTGATGATTTGGGTCTTTGGTGGGACGACTTGGTTGGACAACTTAGTTAGACGACTGGGTTAGACGACTAGGTTTAAGAGCTGCAACCTGTGAGCTGATGACTTGGGTCTGTGGTGAGACGACTTGTTTTGACGACTTGCTTAGACGACTTGGTTGGACGACTTGGTTAGACAAATTGGTTAGACGACTTGGTTACGCGACTTGGTTAGACGACTTGGTTAGACAACTTTTTTAGACGACTTGTTTAGACGACTTGGTTAAACGACTTGGTTGGACGTCTTGGTTTGACGACTTAGTTTGACGACTTGGTTAGACGACTTGGTTAGACGACTTGGTTAAAGAGCTGCGATCTGTGATCTGATGACTTGGGTCTTTGGTGGGACGACTTGGTTGGACGACTCGGTTAGATGACTTGGTTGGACGACTTGGTTAGACGACTTGATTAGACGACTTGGTTAGACGACTTGGTTAGAAAATTTGGTTAGACGACTTGGTTAGACGACTTGGTTAGACGACTTGGTTAAAGAGCTGCAAATTGTGAGCTGATGACTTGTGTCTTTGGTGGGACGACTTGGTTAGACGACTTGGTTGGACGACTTGGTTAGACAACTTGGTTAGACGACTTGGTTGGATGACTTGGTTAGACGAATTGGTTGGACGACTTGGTTAGACGACTTGGTTAGACGACTTGGTTAGACGACTTGGTTAGACGACTTGGTTAAAGAGCTGCAATCTGTGATCTGATGACTTGGGTCTTTGGTGGGACGACTTGGTTGGACGACTTGGTTAGACGACTTGGTTAGACGACTTGGTTAAAGGGCTACAATCTGTGATCTGATGACTTGGGTCTTTGGTGGGACGACTTGGTTGGACGACTTGGTTAGACGACTTGGTTAGACGACTTGGTTAGACGACTTGGTTAGACGACTTGGTTAGACGACTTGGTTGGACGTCTTGGTTGGACGACTTGGTTAGATGACTTGGTTAAACGACTTGGTTAGACGACTTCGTCGGACGACTTGGTTAAAGAGCTGCAATCTGTGATCTGATGATTTGGGTCTTTGGTGGGACGACTTGGTTGGACGACTCGGTTAGACGACTTGGTTGAACGACTTGGTAAGACGACTTGGTTAGACGACTTGGTTAGACGACTTGGTTAGACGACTTGGTTGGACGACTTGGTTGGACGACTTGGTTAGACGACTTGGTTAGACGACTTGGTTAAACGACTTGGTTAGACGACTTGGTTGGACGACTTGGTTAGACGACTTGGTTGGACGACTTGGTTGGACGACTTGGTTAGACGACTTGGTTAAAGAGCTGCAACCTGGGAGCTGATGATTTGGGTCTTTGGTGGGACGACTTGGTTGGACACCTTAGTTAGACGACTGGGTTAGACGACTAGATTTAAGAGCTGCAACCTGTGAGCTGATGATTTGGGTCTGTGGTGAGACGACTTGTTTTGACGACTTGCTTAGACGACTTGTACGACGACTTGGTTAGACAAATTGGTTAGACGACTTGGTTAGGCGACTTGGTTAGACGACTTGGTTAAACGAATTGTTTAAAGAGCTGCATTCTGTGATCGGATGACTTGGGTCCTAGTTTGGACGACTTAATTGGACGACTTGGTTAGACGAATTGGTTGGACGACATGGTTAGACGACTTTGTTAGACGACTTGGTTAGACGACTTGGTTAAAGAGCTGCACCTAGTGAGCTAATGACTTGGGTCTTTGGTGGGATGACTTGGTTAGACGACTTAGTTGGACGACTAGGTTAGACGACTTGGTTAGACGACTTGGTTAGATGACTTGGTTAAAGAGCTGCAACCTTTTAGCTGATGACTTGGGTCTTTGGTGAAACGACATGGTTGGACGACTTGGTTGAACGACTTGGTTAGACTTCTTGGTTAGACGACTTGGTTAAAGAGCTGCAATCTTTGATTTGATGACTTGGGTCTTTGGTGGGACGACTTGGTTGGACGACTCGGTTAGACGACTTGGTTGGACGACTTGGTTAGACGACTTGGTTAGACGACTTGGTTAGACGACTTGGTCTGACGACTTGGTTAAAGAGCTGCAACCTGTGAGCTGGTGACTTGGGTCTTTGATGGGATGACTTGGTTTGACGAATTGGTTAGACGACTTGGTTTGACGACTTGGTTAAAGAGCTGCAATCTGTGATCTGATGACTTGGGTCTTTGGTGGGGCGACTTGGTTGGATGACTTGGTTAAAGAGCTGCAGTCTGTAATTTGATTACTTGGGTCTTTGGTGGGACGACTTGACGACTTGGTTTGAAGACTTGGTTAAAGAGCTGCAATCTTTGATCTAATGACTTGGGTCTTTGGTGGGACGACTTGGTTGGACGACTTGGTTGGACGACTTGGTTGGACGACTTGGTTAGACGACTTGGTTAGACGACTTGGTTGGACGACTTGGTTAGACGAATTGGTTGGACGACTTAGTTAGACGACTTGGTTAGACGACTTGGTTGGACGACTTGGTTAGACGACTTGAGTTAGACGACTTGGTTAGACGATTTGGTTAAAGAGCTGCAACCTGTGAGCTGATGACTTGGTTCTTTGGTTGGACGACTTGTTGGACGACTTGGTTAGATGACTTGGTTGGACGACTTGGTTAGACGACTTGCTTAGACGACTTGGTTAAAGAGCTGCAACCTGTCAGCTGATGACTTGGGTCTTTGATGGGACGACTTGGTTTGACGACTTGATTAGACGACTTGGTTAGACGACTTGGTTAGACGACTTAGCTAGACGACTTGGTTAGACGACTTGGTTAAAGAGCTGCAACCTGTGAGCTGATGACTCGGGTCTTTGGTGGGACGACTTGGTTGGACGTCTTGGTTAGAAGACTGGGTTAGACGACTTGGTTAAAGAGCTGCAACCTGTGAGCTGATGACTTGGGTCTTTGATGGGACGACTTGGTTTGACGACTTGATTAGACGACTTGGTTAGACGACTTGGTTAGACGACTTAGTGACTGGGTTAGACGACTTGGTTAAAGAGCTGCAACCTGTGAGCTGATGACTTGGGTCTTTGATGGGACGACTTGGTTTGACGACTTGATTAGACGACTTGGTTAGACGACTTGGTTAGACGACTTAGCTAGACGACTTGGTTAGACGACTTGGTTAAAGAGCTGCAACCTGTGAGCTGATGACTCGGGTCTTTGGTGGGACGACTTGGTTGGACGTCTTGGTTAGACGACTTGTTTAGACGACTTGGTTAGACGACTTGGTTAGACAACTTGGTTAAAGAGCTGCAATCTGTTGTCTGGTGACTTGGGTCTTTGGTTGGAAGACTTGGTTGGACGACATGGTTAAAGAGCTGCAATCTGTGATCTGATGACTTGGGTCTTTGGTGGGAAGACTTGGTTGGACGACTTGGTTGGATGACTTGGTTGGACGACTTGGTTAGACGATTTGGTTAGACGACTTGGTTGGACGACTTGGTTAGACGACTTTGTTGGACGACTTGGTTAGACGACTTGGTTGGACGACTTGGTTGGACGACTTGGTTAGACGACTTGGTTAAAGAGCTGCAACCTGGGAGCTGATGATTTGGGTCTTTGGTGGGACGACTTGGTTGGACAACTTAGTTAGACGACTGGGTTAGACGACTTGGTTAGACGACTTGGTTGGACGACTTGGTTAGACGACTTGGTTAGACGACTTGGTTAGACGACTTAGTTAGACGACTTGGTTAAAGAGCTGCAATCTGTGATCTGATGACTTGGGTCCTTGGTTGGACTTCTTGGTTTGTACGACTTGGTTAAACGACTTGGTTGGACGACTTGGTTAGACGACTTGGTTAAAGAGCTGCAAATTGTGAGCTGATGACTTGTGTCTTTGGTGGGACGACTTAGTTGGATGACTTGTTTAGACGACTTGGTTAAAGAGCTGCAATACGTGATCTGATGAATTGGGTCTTTGTTGGGACGACTTAGTAGGACGACTTGGTTAAAGAGCTGCAACCTGTGATCTGATGACTTGGGTCTTTGGTGGGACGACTTAACGACTTGGTTAGACGAGTTGGTTAATGAGCTGCAATCTGTGATCTGATGACTAAGGTCTTTGGTGGGACGACTTGGTTGGACGACTTGGTTGGACGACTTGGTTAGACGACTTGGTTGGACGACTTGGTTAGACGACTTGGTTAGATCTTGGTTAAGGAGCTGCAACCTGGGAGCTGATGACTTGGTCTTTGGTGGGACGACTTCGTTGGACGACTTAGTTAGACGACTGGGTTAGACGACTTGGTTAAAGAGCTGCAACCTGTGAGCTGATGATTTGGGTCTGTGGTGAGACGACTTGTTTGGACGACTTGGTTAGACGACTTGGTTGGACGACTTGGTTAGACGACTTGGTTAGACGACTTGGTTAGACGACTTGGTTAGACGACTTGGTTAGACGACTTGGTTGGATGACTTGGTTGGACGACTTGGTTAAACGACTTGGTTAGACGACTTGGTTAGACGACTTGGTTAAACGACTTGGTTAAAGAGCTGCAATCTGTGATCTGATGACTTGGGTCCTTGGTGGGACGACTTGTTTGGACGACTTGGTTAGACGACTTGGTTGGACGACTTGGTTAAAGAACTGCAACCTGTGATCTGATGACTTGGGTCTTTGGATGGACGACTTGACGACTTGGTTAGACGACTTGGTTAAAGAGCTGCAATCTGTGATCTGATAACTTGGGTCTTTGGTGGGACGACTTGGTTGGACGACTTGGTTAGACGACTTGGTTAGACGAATTGGTTAGACGACTTGGTTGGACGACTTGGTAAGACGACTGGGTTAGACGACTTGGTTAAAGAGCTGCAACCTGTGAGCTGATGATTTGGGTCTGTGGTGAGACGACTTGTTTGGAAGACTTGATTAGACGACTTGGTTGGACGACTTGGTTAGACGACTTGGTTAGACGACTTGGTTAGACGACTTGGTTGGATGACTTGGTTGGACGACTTGGTTAAACGACTTGGTTAGATGACTTGGTTAGACGACTTGGTTAGACGACTTGGTTAAAGAGCTGCAATCTGTGATCTGATGACTTGGGTCCTTGGTGGGAGGACTTGTTTGGACGACTTGGTTAGACGACTTGGTTGGACGACTTGGTTAAAGAGCTGCAATCTGTGATCTGATAACTTGGGTCTTTGGTGGGACGACTTGGTTGGACGACTTGGTTAGACGACTTGGTTAGACGAATTGGTTAGACGACTTGGTTGGACGACTTGGTAAGACGACTGGGTTAGACGACTTGGTTAAAGAGCTGCAACCTGTGAGCTGATGACTTAGGTCTTTGGTGGGACGATTTGGTTGGACGACTTAGTTAGACGACTTGGTTAGACGACTTGGTTAGACGACTTCGTTGGACGACTTGTTTAAAGAGCTGCAACCTGTGAGCTGGTGACTTGGGTCTTTGATGGGACGACTTGGTTTGACGAATTGGTTAGACGACTTGGCAAGACGACTTGGTTAAAGAGCTGCAATCTGTGATCTGATGACTTGGGTCTTTGGTGGGGCGACTTGGTTGGATGACTTGGTTAAAGAGCTGCAACCTGTAATTTGATTACTTGGGTCTTTGGTGGGACGACTTGACGACTTGGTTTGAAGACTTGGTTAAAGAGCTGCAATCTTTGATCTGATGACTTGGGTCTTTGGTGGGACGACTTGGTTGGACGACTTGGTTGGACGACTTGGTTGTACGACTTGGTTAGACGACTTGGTTAGACGACTTGGTTGGACGACTTGGTTAGACGAATTGGTTGGACGACTTAGTTAGACGACTTGGTTAGACGACTTGGTTGGACGACTTGGTTAGACGACTTGAGTTAGACGACTTGGTTAGACGATTTGGTTAAAGAGCTGCAACCTGTGAGCTGATGACTTGGTTCTTTGGTGGGACGACTTTTTGGACGACTTGGTTAGATGACTTCGTTGGACGACTTGGTTAGACGACTTGCTTAGACGACTTGGTTAAAGAGCTGCAACCTGTCAGCTGATGACTTAGGTCTTTGATGAGACGACTTGGTTGGACGACTTGGTTAGACGACTGGGTTAGACGACTTGGTTAAAGAGCTGCAACCTGTGAGCTGATGACTTGGGTCTTTGATGGGACGACTTGGTTTGACGACTTGATTAGACGACTTGGTTAGACGACTTGGTTAGACGACTTGGTTAGACGACTTGGTTGGACGACTTGGTTAGACGACTTGGTTGGACGACTTGGTTGGACGACTTGGTTAGACGACTTGGTTAAAGAGCTGCAACCTGGGAGCTGATGATTTGGGTCTTTGGTGGGACGACTTGGTTGGACAACTTAGTTAGACGACTGGGTTAGACGACTTGGTTAGACGACTTGGTTGGACGACTTGGTTAGACGACTTGGTTAGACGACTTGGTTAGACGACTTAGTTAGACGACTTGGTTAAAGAGCTGCAATCTGTGATCTGATGACTTGGGTCCTTGGTTGGACTTCTTGGTTTGTACGACTTGGTTAAACGACTTGGTTGGACGACTTGGTTAGACGACTTGGTTAAAGAGCTGCAAATTGTGAGCTGATGACTTGTGTCTTTGGTGGGACGACTTAGTTGGATGACTTGTTTAGACGACTTGGTTAAAGAGCTGCAATACGTGATCTGATGAATTGGGTCTTTGTTGGGACGACTTAGTAGGACGACTTGGTTAAAGAGCTGCAACCTGTGATCTGATGACTTGGGTCTTTGGTGGGACGACTTAACGACTTGGTTAGACGAGTTGGTTAATGAGCTGCAATCTGTGATCTGATGACTAAGGTCTTTGGTGGGACGACTTGGTTGGACGACTTAGTTAGAAGACTGGGTTAGACGACTTGGTTAAAGAGCTGCAACCTGTGAGCTGATGATTTGGGTCTGTGGTGAGACGACTTGTTTGGACGACTTGGTTAGACGACTTGGTTGGACGACTTGGTTGGACGACTTTGTTAGACGACTTGGTTAGACGACTTGGTTAGACGACTTGGTTAGACGACTTTTTTAGACGACTTGTTTAGACGACTTGGTTTGACGACTTGGTTGGACATCTTGGTTGGACGACTTGGTTAGACGACTTGGTTAGACGACTTGGTTAGACGACTTGGTTAAAGAGCTGCAATCCGTGATCTGATGACTTGGGTCTTTGGTGGGACGACTTGGTTGGACGACTCGGTTAGACGACTTGGTTGGACGACTTGGTTAGACGACTTAGTTAGACGACTTGGTTAGACGACTTGGTTAAAGAGCTGCACCTAGTGAGCTGATGACTTGGGTATTTGGTGGGACGACTTGGTTAGACGACTTGGTTAGACGACTTGGTTGGACGACTTGGTAAGACGACTTGGTTAGACGACTTGGTTAGACGACTTGGTTAGACGACTTGGTTGGACGACTTGGTTGGACGACTTGGTTAGACGACTTGGTTAGACGACTTGGTTAGACGACTTGGTTAGACGACTTGGTTGGACGACTTGGTTAGACGACTTGGTTGGACGACTTGGTTGGACGACTTGGTTAGACGACTTGGTTAAAGAGCTGCAACCTGGGAGCTGATGATTTGGGTCTTTGGTGGGACGACTTGGTTGGACAACTTAGTTAGA
>CAXITT010000026.1:780881-812546 GCA_964033795.1 Lymnaea stagnalis | reverse complement strand
TATATATATATATATATATATATATATATATATGTATACGTATATTGCTTCTGGTATGATCTGCTTCCTTTCGAAACCCCAACTCCACATGTTTTTATTAATAGTACTGAGAGGGGGGGGGGAGGGGGAAAAAGAAGGTTGTCATGCATGACGTGTGAACTCATGTATTTTGTTCTCTGTAGGGTGAGGCAATAATATCTTAATCAATAAAGAGCCCTGGGTATGGTGAGGACTGTCTGTAGGTCTGTTGCTTCAAGGCCGGCAGATAGTTTGCAGGACTGTCTGTTGGGCTGCGTGTAGGATTGTCTGTTGGGCTGCCTGTAGGATTGTCTGTTGGGCTGCCTGTAGGATTGACTGTTGGGCTGCCTGTAGGATTGTCTGTAGGCATATTGCTTAACGGCAGGTAAATCTTATAGAAAATGAGAATTTTTTTTTTTTTTTTTTTTTTTTTTTTGGGGGGGGGGGGTTGAGTGGGTGGGGATAACATTGGACCCAACAAGTGTTTTCTCCATATATCGGGTGTAAAAAAACTTCTTATGCTTATGCCCTAGTTTTGAATAATTAGGGACCAATTAAGTGCGTGCCTATCTTCTTAAAGCTAAATATGCGGCCTTCAAGTAAGCATCACTTTGCGTATTTCTCTGCTTCACAAGATTTATGGATATCTTTCCAGGTTCGTTCGTTTGCTGGTCAATGCTTTTCTGATTACATACGGATGAATAGTATTAATTATCTAAACATTTTGGCATGATTAAGGCCTCCGAGCTCACTCAAAGCAGGGTTATTTGAACGGGACGAAAGTGCAAAGGGTAATTTGTCTCTCTCCAAAGGATGACCCCCCGAGCTGAGTGGATTGGTACACTTTCTGGGCATATAATGTGTGCCCTTTTTGGGCATATAATGTGTGCACGCTTTGGGCATGTGTTGTGTGCACTGTTTGGGAATATAATGTGTGCCCTGTTTGGGCATATATTGTGTGCACTGTTTGGGCATGTGTTGTGTGCACTGTTTGGGCATATAATGTGTGCACTGTTTGGGCATATAATGTGTGCACTGTTTGGGCATGTGTTGTGTGCACTGTTTGGGCATATAATGTGTGCACTGTCTGGGTATATAGTGTTTGCACTGTTTGGGCATATAACAAGGCACATCTGACGTTCCACCTGATCGGTTGCTGTTGTTCATCTGGTCAGCTATTCATCAGAATTTAATTATTTTTTGTGTGTGTTATTTTCGTATTGTTGTTTTCTTCATTGCATTCAGGGTTTTAAAAACATTTCCCTCTCTCATCGGATTCATTTGACAATTCCGTTTCTACTTTGTGATAGATTTTCTAGCGAGGGCGTTTGTTTTCCACTGCTGTTGTTAAAGTGCATGTCTATCAATTTAGAGTTCTTGAAAAGTACGACGGCGCTCTCAAAGTGTAGGGTAATTAGAGAAAAATTGCATCCAATAGAATTCCTCTACACAAACCCAATCCGATGGAAATACCTTTTATAATTTTATTTTGATCCATCGGAATCGAGCGAATAACCTCCCACGCACGCCGTAATGAGCGTCGGGTGGCGTCCAATTGGACTGACCATGGTCCACGACAAAGGCAACACAATATGTTGTTTGACCGATTGTTGGGTACACGAAGATCTCTGACACAGATCCCACGTCTCTCTGAGAGCTGAGATCGGTTGATTCATGGCCGGGGCCTGCATTAAATGCTCGCGTGTATTGGAACAAGGGGTTGGTGGGGGGGGGGATATGAAGTCTAGTACAGCACCTGAATTTGTGATGGAGGATTGGGTACACGAAGATCTCTGACACAGATCCCACGTCTCTCTGAGAGCTGAGATCGGTTGATTCATGGCCGGGGCCTGCATTAAATGCTCGCGTGTATTGGAACAAGGGGTTGGTGGGGGGGGGGGATATGAAGTCTAGTACAGCACCTGAATTTGTGATGGATGAAATATGAATCCTAGTTCAGTGCCTGCATTTGTGTGGCGAAATATGAAGTCTCGTTTAGCGCCTACATTAAATGTGTTTGAGTATGATAGTGGGTGGAAAGAAGTCTACTTTAGAACCCAAGATTTAGCAATTTTAACCAAAATTATGCATTGAATATATCTTAGCGTATTTATAGAGAACGATTCTGAGTAAGCTTTGAGAAATCTTAATTCAAATGAGACTCGGCATTGTGAGCCTGGAGTAGCTTGAGAACCTCTGCTCATTTCCTTCCATCCCATGTTTTTCAGTCGTTTACAATTTTCTCTAGATTTCAAATCACGCGTCTAAAAAAACATGTTAGAGAAGGCAGGGGTGGAATTAAACGAACACGGGGCCCCTCCGTTCTCTTCGCTCTCCCTTGGTACCCCTTCCTGCCCTCGACATTTTCCCCTCCTATCCTCCTCCTTTCCCACCTACCCTCTTATATTCCCCTTGCCTCATATCCCTCTGCTATCCCCCTCCTTACCCATCTACCCCTTCACCTAATAGCCCCTATCATTCATGTCCACAGTCTATTTATCCTTTTTTTCCCCCTCGAAATAACCAGTAAATATATCAATCTAAATATTTATATGTCAATAGTTGTCAACTTAGGATCCCCTCCTTTCCCTCATAGCAAGACCCCAACCATGCATCATTTCCCGCGCCCCTGAGTGTACAAAATGTAATGGCTTCCTACAGCCCCACATGTACCAGCAGAGCTGAAATGCAACCACAACACCGTGTTGATCTCAGTGAGCTCTCACTCTTCGCATTGGCTATTTATAAATGCTTATTTTGACCTTATTATTTTCAGGCTGTGGTGCTTTTCACTGAAATGTCTCTCTTCAACTTACGAATGCTACGATGTCAATAAAGTATTAGAATTCGAGTTCCAAACTATGTTGATGCACTACAGCTTCACATATTCGCCACATAAATTGCTTCCAATTTAAAGTCTGATGAAATTTTGAGGTTGAAAATCGATACTTCTTTATTACAATCCTCGGTTGTTGTTTTTTTTTAAAACTGGGCTCATAAACGAGTATTCGAATCTAAACCTAAAAGCCTACTTGGGATAGCGATACATTGGACTAGATAAACGAAAACACACCTTGACCTCAAGTGACATAACCTTTGACCCTACACGATAGGGTGTCAAGCTAGGGACAGAGTACGACGAAGATGTCTTTTTCTCCATTTTATTCCTCAATCGTTTATTTAAGTAATGCAACCAAAAATGGCAACAAGGGTGAAATACTAGGAAAAACTGCACGTTATTCCCTGCAGGGCGCAAGTTTCCACAATAAAACATCTTTAGGGCATCTCAAATCGCGGTCTAAATAAATAAAAGTATGTTTACATGTTGGCAAGGCCGCGCATTTGGGGAGTAAGATGACCTACTGGTGACTGTGAAAAACCGCAAACTACAATGGTACGACCACGTAACAAGGAAACAAGGGCTTGCCAAAGAAATATTGCAGGGCACCACAAGAGGAGGGAGAAGAAGAGGAAGACAAAGAAAACGATGGGAGGATAACATCAGAGAGTGGACAGGACTAACACTGGGCGAAGCTGTGCGTAGTGCAGAAGACAGAGACGAATGGAGGAGGATGGTTCACATGTCAATCTGTGGCGCCCCAACGGTCCAATGACTAAGGGACATGATGATGATGATGATGATGTTGATGATGATGAAGGTAGCGCATGCTGTGAATGAATAATTTTAATAAAGATAATTTTATCATTTAAATTATTGTAAATAGTTTCATATGCTAAGGGATGTCAGTGACGTCATGGCCTAGAAAAATTCGCCTTCTAATCCACAGCAAAGCCTTCTGTTTTCAAAAAATCCTAATGCGTGAGTGTTTATTTTCAGAGTTTGTATTGAGGGTATGTTCGGGATGTGGGGGTCAGACTCCGTGAGGATCAATGAGAGATCTATACATATTTCAGATTTAATATCTTTAAACAATCTGTAACAGTGTAGCTAATAATGGAGCTAACAATGTAGTTAACAACGGAGCTAACACTGTAGATAAAAATGGCGCTAAATGTGTAGCTAAAATGCAGCTAACCATGCGTAGCTAACTATGATAAGACTTAGTCGGGACAACTGGAAATAGACCATGATGCAGTGGATGGCCAGCAGTGTGTGTGTTTTTCACTGTGCTCTTCACAGTGCCAATTTTTTTAATTGGCCCGCCCGAACCGTACCGAATCTTACCGAACTGTACCGAACCGGCTGAATTACGAAGCTGAAATAATTTGGTAATGAAATGAAGTGGAGGATAAGAAATTAGTTTTTCTGCCATAGACACATCTATTCACATTTTTGATTAATCAGAAACATCTAGATACAGTTATAAAAAATTAGAAATATCTAGACACAGTTATAAAGAATTAAAAATATCTAGACACAGTTATAAAGAATTACAAACATCTAGACACCGTTATAAAGAATTACAGACATCTAGACACAGTTATAAAGAATTACAAACATCTAGACACTGTTATAAAGAATTACAAACATCTAGACAGAGTTATAAAGAACTACAAACATCTAGACACAGTTATAAAGAATTACAAACATCTAGACACCGTTATAAAGAATTAGAAACATCTAGACATCGTTATAAAGAATTACAAACATCTAGACACCGTTATAAAGAATTAGAAACATCTAGACATCGTTATAAAGAATTACGAACATCTAGACACCGTTATAAAGAATTACGAACATCTAGACACCGTTATAAAGAATTACAAACATCTAAATACATTTTTTAAAAGAAGAAGAAACATAACATCACCATGTAACGGTTACCGGAAATATGATCGAAAGAAACTTCGTGGACGGAAAATTGATCGATGGAAATTTGATCGAAAGGAAATTTGGTCGAATCTTTTTTTTCGGTTCACACGTTAAAATTTTCCTCAAATTTCTTTTTGAACGCACTATACTATATATCAAAACAAAATAATGCGTGAAAAAGAAATTTGAAGCAAAATGTTAACGTGTGAACTGAAAAATAGATTCGATCAGATTTCCGTTCCTTCAAATTTCCGTCGATCAATTTTCCGCCGGCGAAATTTCTTTCGATCAAATTTCCGGATACGCCATGTAACAGTTCAGATGGCCACTGACGTCATTAGGGGTGTACTACTACCAACACACTTTCTAGAAAATATCATTCCGCTATTCCCATAATAAACCCAAATAACACCAATCATTTTGTTTACTGTTCAGGAAGTGGCTTATTTCACATGGCAACCACAGTAGTAGAACGTTTAGTTTTTATCTGAACAATGACTTGCTTAAAGCTATGGTCGCGACATCTCTCTCTCTCTCTCTGTCTCTCTCTCTCTCTCTCTCTCTCTGTCTCTCTCTCTCTGTCTCTCTCTCTCTCTCTCTCTCTCTCTCTCTCTCTCATGTTTATTAATGTAATTGTGTGTGTATAAAAACGAGACAATTTATGTTACATGTATTTTATATCTGGAGGTGTTCATTTTGTTTACTGTTTAGGAAGTGGCTTATTTCACATGGCTACCACAGTAGTAGAGCGTGTAGTTTTTATCTGTACAATGACTTGCTTTTAGCTATGGTCGCGACATCTCTCTCTCTCTCTCTGTCTCTCTCTCTCTCTCTCTCTCTCTGTCTCTCTCTCTCTGTCTCTCTCTCTCTCTCTCTCTCTGTCTCTCTCTCAAGTTAATTAAAGTAATTGTGTGTGTATAAAAACGGGACAATTTATGTTACATGTATTTTATAGCTGGAGATGCGTGGGCAGTAATGAAAATTCGAGACTATTTAGTCTCAAAAATAATTGTATCAACCATGTCACGTTGGATCCATGACAAACACATATGTACGGCATCGTGTACATATTTTTTTTTTGTTGGGGGGGGGTAGTATCAATAAATATTTCAAATTTTCCGATAAAATGAAGTAATTTAATTACACGTTGATGCTTTTTAAACATCTTTCTTTCTTCCTTTTTTCAATATTCCCATAGGGATCTGTGAGTGATTGACTTATCATGTATGCAGAGAAAATCTCTGGAGTTGGTTTATTCTACACGCAAGATTCACTTCCTGTGATATAACTATTCAGTCTATGTTGGCTTTAATAAGCTCTCTTCTTCATCTCCTTATCTCATATGATCTGTATTATAATTCAGAGTTACTTATGAGATGTTCTTTATCTTTTTTTTTTCAGTCTTTCTTCTGCATTTTTTTAATGATTCATTTTCTTCAGTAGGATTTCGTTTTATTATTGAGTTACATTTATCGAAGGGGCTATTCGCACCAGGGTACCAGAAGAGAGAGGTTGGGATTAAAAAACTATCTAAAATATATTGTTGGGTTCATAAGACCAAACTAGGTATCAAAAGAAAGATAATTGAATGAAATGTATGTTTGTAAACTTATTTATTAAGTTTAACTAAAATAAACTACCACAAATGACATCCGAATAGCACTGAGTCTAAGTGGTACCGGACACGCAGCGCCGCCATTCGCACCCGGGTCCCAATAGACCAATGCTATTCGGATGCCATTGGTGGTAGTTTATTTTATTTGGAACCCAAAAGCTTTACTGGGACAATGCTCTGGACTTGAAGAACGTGTTTTGTTGAACATAGATTTGGAATCAGACGATGATCACTAAACAACGAGGTTCAATTCCATTAGCATTCCAGTAAATGGTGTACGTTTTTTGTGTTAGAAGGAATGTGTTGATGTGTAAATGGTGTATTGGTGGTGTTGTTAACTTGCGGTATTCGAATATTCGGTTATCCGAACCGCTCTGTCTTTTATACCTATTGTTATTATCATACCCAATGTGCATGTCATCATGTCAAAGAGTAGTTGCGTACCTAAAAACCAAAATGATTCCGTCCCATACTTACAGTGCATGTGATATTGCATCTCGTCAAAATGTGTTAATCTATGTTGCGTATTGTTACTAGGAAAAAGATTGCTCACGATAAGCCCTATAACCCGCTTCTTTAAACTTGAGTGCATTTTTTTTTTTAAATAAAACCTTTTTTGAAGAGCTCTCTTGCAAGTGGTCCACTTAATTTTTAAGACTTACTTTAAACATTAAAATGCTATCTACACCCGTAACAATGCCATATGTCGCAGAATACACGCCGGAAAAGGTCAATTGACCTGGGATTTTATTCTAAACGTCAGACATCTATTTTTGGCAACATTCGTATATAAAGTGGGCCTTTGGCTTTTGTTATATTATTTGAAATAACTTCGCTTACGCCACTTTTCCGTGGAAGTGTTCAGTGATTTGACAAAAAAAATTGTTATTAAAAATATACTCGGTCCCAATTGGCTCTAAAACCGGAGCCCTAGTCTTATATTCTTTATAGCACTGCCGTCGATGATAAGAAGAGTTTTATCTTTTTCAACATTCCATTGCATACAAAGCTATGGCTTATACTGTTCATTTGAAGGTGAGGTTAAACATGCCGTTCAAACACAATAACACACACACACTCCTGGAGATAACGTCATCTGTATGCCCAGGTTATTAAAGATCCCTGTTTAGAAATCGATCAGAAAATTTTGGAACACTTATCGTAGACTAATAGGGTTTGTCATTTCTATTACCGGTAAATGTCACATCGCTTTACGTAATGTTACTAATTTTAGACAATGTTTTAGTGTAACATAGATTTTAACAAAGTATTGCCGCATATATATATATATAGCCGTAGTAATTCGTTTGTAAAAATCTTTCGTAAAATAAAGTTGTGTACACGTTTTCGTCTAGTTTAGGACCCAACACGCTGGCTCACATTAATGTGGAAGTACAGATCTGATGCTGAGAGATTGGCCAAACGGAATACCAGGATGTTTTATTAAACATCTTGATGAGATTTGCCAAACTTTGATATTTAATCAAAGATTCTAAAGAAAGAATTTCAGGCCTAAGGAAGAGTTAAGTTGTTAAATTTCGGGAATATATGTAATATAATAATTGTGTCCAGCCAGACTTTTCTTTATAAATGTGTATCCCAGAATACTGCAGACCTTAACGCAACACGGCAGACCTAAACGCAATACGACAGACCTAAATGCCACACGACAGACCTTAACTCCATTCGACAGACCTAAACTGTCATACGGCAGAAGATTGTGTTTTTCCTTTTCAATAGCAACGATGCAGATCAAACATTGTGCATTATGGTGAGCCGGGGGCAGGTTTTCCGGGTTACGATTACGAATGGAGCGACATTGAATGCTTTATAACACGTATTGCATGTATGGACATACCATAAATGGACATACCCTAAATGGACATACCCTAAATGGACATACCATAAATGGACATACCCTAAATGGGCATACCCTAAATGGACATACCCTAAATGGACATACATTACTTTGATGGAAATGCGCGTATAATTATATTTCAAAAATTCGGTCCCGGCCCCGCTTGAATTGTCTGGCCCGTGTATTATCCCGCTGTGTAATATTCTGCATGTCTGGGTATTTGGGTAAGCAACCGGATCAGCCTTGATTCTTGAGTAAATGTTAGTGACAGTTCGTTCATTTTGTTTTTCTTTTCCGAAAAAAAAAAT
This sequence comes from Lymnaea stagnalis, assembly GCA_964033795.1. NCBI lineage: Eukaryota > Metazoa > Mollusca > Gastropoda > Lymnaeidae > Lymnaea > Lymnaea stagnalis. The sequence goes on along the minus strand of CAXITT010000026.1, from coordinate 803,973 downwards.
GCGCACTCTAAAAGGCATTGTCGTCTTCACCACTTACTATTAAAAAAACCCAGCATGATTGAGAGTCATTTACCAGCGGTTGTATGAGACATTAATCCAATGTAAATGCAGATCTCCCGTTAGATCATAGAAAACACATCAATGGTATTAACCAAGACAGACAATCGTGCGCCAAAGTTGTCACACTCCGTTTCTTGGTGATTTCTTGCAACAACATTACTTATCGATCAAGATCAAAAGGAGTCATTCTCCTTCAAAAGACGAGACGATCTCAGCCTGGGCCACGCATCATGGACATTGTAAACATTTGAATGCCAGTGGGCTGTTGGCACCACTAAGACATTTTCGGATCATAGCTAAGGAGTCAGATTTGTGGTGTCGGAATCAGACTTCTATGGATAGATCATCATCGAATTTGGAATTAGATGCTATAACTTTTTGAAAGAACCTTCATAATGTAGTACGTGAAACTTAATCCGCAAAATAATGACGTGAAAATCTAACAGAGAAATTACGCGACTGAGAGTTTTTACGTTTTGGGATAATCCCTTTGTCTGCGTTTCCACTTGACCAAAATTCTAGCCAGCATTCGAGGCGGAACAATATAGCACAAAAATATACGCGCAAAGGACATGTATCTCGAATGCCGGGGTGTCAACACTAAAATGCACCGACCCAGCAAGTCGTGTCTCGATCATCACGGTTGTAGAAGAAGGGAGAGAGAAGATCATTGCCAGACAGTAATCATTTAGCAATTAAGTCGCTGACACAGGAGGCCAGACAAACATTACAATATTGAGACATTGAAAAATTCAGACATTAAAATTCTATGACTTTGAAAAATTGAACTATAAAGAAAATGAGAGGTCAAATTACAAGTAACTTATTTTTAATTCAGATTTTTTTTTTTTTTTTTTTTTTTTTTTAAATTTTTTTAATTTTTTTTTTTTTTTTTTTTTTTTTTTTTTTTTAAGTAACTTATTTTTAATACAGATTTTTTTTTTTTTTTTTTTTTTTTGAAAACGTCGATAACTTTCTCAGCTTTAGTTTTACATTCATTATTTCCCAGTAGCGCTTGAGGCGACGACCATTTTATTCCAATGTAAAACAAAACTAGGACATTAAAAAGCGTCTGGTGGCTTAAAAAAAAAAAATTAGACGGAGAACTTCTCTATGTCAGAAGACCTTTTTAAAAGATAACAATAAGTACTGTTACCAATTAGTTTGAAGTCTATATTTTTTTTAGTTGTGCTCTTTGGGGATATCAAATGAACTCGGGTTTATTGGAAAATTAATATTTTTCTAAAATTTTGTAGACTTAAACTGTCCTGGTTACAACTCACCACCAACCTTGATAAATGTCTAATAAACAAGTATTTTACTGGTAAAAACAGTAAGGAACGCTTACTGTCTAGGATGCACCTCAGGCTGGGAAAATAAGGATGTTAGGCCTGAAAACAAATTTTTTTCTTAACAGTAATTAAATAATTGTAAGTGAAGCCTGGTACTTCATCTACTAGCCTCTGACAGGTCATCTACTAGTCTCTGTCAGGTCATCTACTAGTCTCTGACAGGTCATCTACTAGTCTCTGACAGGTCATCTACTAGTCTCTGACAGGTCATCTACTAGTCTCTGACAGGTCATCTACTAGTCTCTGACTCTTCATCTACTTGTATGTGACAGGTCATCTACTAGTCTATGACTCTTCATCTGCTAGTCTCTGACTCGTCATCTACTAGTCTCTTACTCTTTATCTAATAGTCTCTGACACTTTATATACTAGTACCTAATTCTTCATCTACTAGTCTCCGACAAGCATCTACTAGTCTCTGATTCTTCATTTAATAGTCTCTGACCTGCTATCTGCTGGTTCTGGCACTTCATCTAGTAGTCTCTGACATTTCATGTACCAGCTGATGGACTGAAAATTACAGTAATTTCCTGCAGACTGTAATATGAGAAATGTAACTTAAAATTTAAAATAAATGAAATGAACACTCAAATGATAGGGGCGTCTAGTGAAACGTGAAGATTTATAGCACTGAAACCGCCACAGGACAGATCTACTAATAGATTATAATCTATATGATAAAAAAACAGAAAATTCCAGTGACTCATTCATATCAGTATCATAGCATGGACATGGTGGTGCATAGCATACTTTATCACTGAACGTCTTCAGTATGAATGCATTCTGCGCAGACAAATTAAGAGGATTTCCAGTTCCATCCACTAAGCTAAAACCCCCCAAAACCAGTTGTTATGCAGGCGACGAGTTTATATCATCTTTCCCCGTGAATGAACTCTAGCTGACCCCAAGCAAAAAACCGCATTTTAGGGTGTGGCTAAATAAGAATAGTCTCCTTGACCTCGCTTACAAATAAATACAATCTATAGCCAGTGATATAATAAGAATCCTGTAGAATATACTAGATTGGTCCCGGCGCTTATGCAATATGTAGGCCCTTTCTAGAGATATCTTTGAAACAGGCTATTAATACGCCTAGGGAGATTGAGCGACATGAGATAGACGAGAGATATTTTGAGCGATATTCTTCAACATTGTACCGGTACAAGCCAATGAGTATACTGTATCCCAATAGCTTTAGTTTTATTATATATTTTTTGTAATTTATAATTAACATAATAAAATTGTTACATTGCAATTAGCCCTTGTTTAGCTATCGTTCTCGTTGTTATAGTATTTAACCTATGGTTTCGTCTTTTATTGTCTACTGTTTTAGAACGAGCCATTTAATTAAATAAGATAGTAAATTCTCTTATCTAACAACGGTACGTAACTATATTGAGTAACTCGTCCTTGCATAATTGAATCCAGATTTTTATTTCTCATTATCAACCATTACACAATTGGTTTGCTTGTCCTGATACAATTTGAATCCATAACTTTTCTTATTACACCAATAATAAATTGAGTGTTTGTCTAAATTTATTATAAATGTCTTGTGTTCAAATTGTTTTATTTTTGTGCTGCAAATGTACAATGCAATCAAAAAACATTTCCATTTATTTGGATCAATAAAAGAATCTTATCTTATCTTATCTTACAAGATACCACTTTTCTACGAAGCCAAAAACAGAACTAGTTGCAGTTTTGAAATTCTATTTTTATAAGTGTGTTCATTAAGCTGAAACTTTTATAAAACTTAGAGTTATATTTTGCATGCGTCAAAATGGATTTTAATGATTAATAACCCATCAGTAGAGGCATTAAATGTACTAGAAAGGAGATTTTTTGCCATTGCTAAAGATTTAGAATAAGTGTTGTTCATTTGGCCGTTAAAAAAGACGGCACGTGATATAATCATCGTCCACTTAGTGGATGACGATATGTTGTCTGAGGATGAACTGGCCTCAGTCACACAACCGCATGATCGTAGTATGACGCTCCAACTGAAGCTAAAACAACTGGAGCTAGAAAAAGATAGGGAGCTTCAACAAATGGATATAGATGCTCATAGAGAATAAAAACGAGAGTTTAAACAAATGGAGCTAGAACTACAAATACAATTTAAAGAAATGGAAATAACTTCCATTCTGCAGCAATGGCAAATAGACTCACGGTTCCTGCCGGTCAGAATGCGATGCAATTAAATTTGCAAAAGTAATATCTACACTTGTAGAAAAAGTGGGGGGCCCATATATTTACAAAGTTTGAAATAACTGTCTAACATCTTAAAATTCCTAAAAAATATGTGGTCTACCTTACTGCATCCGGCTCTGTCTGGTAGGGCAGTCAAAGTTTTTGTGTCCTTTGAACGCGTCACAGCGCGGGGGCTATAACCTTGTTAGATCCTTAAAACCTAAGGCTTATGAATGTGTCCCCGAAGCCTACCGTAAAAAGTTTAAGGAGCTGTGGAAACGCGATGGCCAGACTTATGTCGAGTTCCTACAGGAAAAGAAACGAATCCTTGACAAATGGCTGCAAGCAACGAACACCAACACAGATTTCAAAAGGTTCAAGAAGCTCATTCTGATGGCGGAGTTCAAGATTTGTGTTCGTGGAGAGAACGAAGGACATACGGGGGATAAGTGCTGGAAACTAAAGAAAAAAACAGAGAAACCCATGCATCCTGGGACACCACTCAAAGTCTCCGCTTGTACCTCTCGTCATACATCTGGAAATACGTTTTCAAAATTCAAAAATTTCGCTCTCCAGATGTCCATAAAAACTTCAAAGAGGTTTTTCACAACCCCTCAAAATCTCCGCTTGTACCTCTCGTCATACATCTGGAAATACGTTTTCAAAATTCAAAAATTTCGCTCTCCAGATGTCCATACAAACTTCAAAGAGGTTTGTCACAACCCATCAAAAAGTTTCAATATGAACAATAAGGCTAGTTTTAACGACTCAAGCCAAGTTCCTGCTTAGACTACGAGTTTTATGAGCTTATCGCCAAGAGCATTTTGTTCCAAGAAGAGGTCTACCTCCAGAGGGCGTATTACTGAGCACTTGCGACTCTACACAGAGTTTTACTTCCTCTACCATAGCCGAATGTTTTCAAGACTCCAACAAGAGTTTACCTACCAAGGTCCAGAGTTCTACATCAGACACTACTGTTGTCATACAAGATTTTATGCCTTTCATATCAGAAGGATTTGTATCACTGCCATGTGATTTTTCCAGTCTACGACCAATCAAAATTGTTCGAGATACAATTGCTTCAAAGTCCTTACTACTTGAGGTTATAATTTTGTTGTCTGAAACCACTGCTACTGGGGGCAATATCCTGTTACGAGGCAAGGAACTGGGATGCATTGGTGTACCTTTATATCTTATTTATCTCAAATCACACCTAGTCTTCAAACCTGTGGTTGTTGGTGTCCTACCATTGTTACAATTGAACTCCATCTCGTTGCTGTTAGGCAATGACTTAACTGGTGGGAAGATGATAGCCGAGCCCATCGTTTTTCATGAACATTGTTATACTGAATCTGAAGATGAAGATCCAGTGTTATATCCAGCATGTGTTGTTACCAGGGCCATGAGTTCAAATAACTCAGAAAAATAGATTTCACACAAAAGTAAGAAGGTCAATCCTGACATTTATCTGGAAACAACCTTTTTTGCAAGTCTTAACGAAGATCCAAATAATTACAAAACACCAAATCTAATGCAACTTATCGAAGAGCATAATAGTGATCCATAAATTTTTAAACTTCGAGAGAATGCTTTGACCCATTTTGAATCTTAACAAGTCTCTGTATTTTATTTCCTACAAAATGACATACGAGAAAATGGCGACCTTAAGAAGCAAAAGGTGACGACAAATGGACGATATTTCATCAGATAGTAGCTCTACAAATTCATGAACTTAACCAATGATTCACAACTTTCAGGCCATTTGGGAGTAAACAAGATTTAAAACAAAATCACGTCGCACTTCTTTTGACACATAATCAAGAAAGATGTGGTTGACTACTGCGGATCATGCCCTACTTGTCAGGTGATAGGGAAACCAAATCAGAAGATAATAATAATAATAATAATAATAAAGTTCATTTCAAAAACACGCTTCATCCCCAAAGGCTCGAAGCGCGGTACAAAGCCAACAAAAAACAAATCTATAATTTACCACATTTAAAACAAAACGCAACACTACAAAAACTAAGTACAAGCATACAATGGCAAAGTCTTTCTAGCCATTTCAACCATACGCAACACAGCCATTATGCATTAACTGGAAAATAAGGTGACAATCATCCCAGAAGGTGTTTGCGAAATAGATGTGTCTTTAAATCAGTCCTCTGCCAAAGACAAATTCAGGTCACCAATACTTGCTGACTATCATGTGTGCTTCAACAAGTTTCCCATAAGTTATTCCCCTTTGCAATATCAAAACTTCGAAATTGTCAAAGCCTTGACAAAGTTTTTTTTTACATTGTTCGGTCTTCCAAAGTCTGTACAGTCTGACCAAGGAACCAACTTCAAGGCTGGACTATTCAAACAAGTGATGAAACATTTGGGATAAAGAACACTGCCTGTCGAGTGCATATTATCCTAAGTCGAAGGGAGCCCTTGAGCGATTCCATCAGACGTTGAAGAACATGATGAAAACGTACTGCCTAGAACAAGAGAAAGACTTGGATAAAGGAATCAACATGCTACTGTTCGACGCATGAGAAACAGTTCAAGAATATCTTGGAGTCAGCCCCTTCGAACTGGTGTTGGCCATAGGGTTCGCGTTCTCTTAAACTTTTAGAAGACACGTGGATGTCATCGAAACCCAAACTGAATGCATTTTTGGACTATGTCTTATAGTTTAAAACTTAAATTTTTAATGGCGTTAATTTAGCTAAAACACATTTAAAAGGTTCTCAATGTAAAATGAAAGTTTGGTACGACAAAAATTCCAAATTCAGACAGCTGGCTTTAGAGGACGAAATGCTTGTACTTTGGCCGATAACAGGGCAGGTACTACAAGCTACATATTTTGGTTTTTATGCACTTGAGTCCAAGTTTAATGAATTATATTAAATTGTGTTAGCACCAGATCGTAAATTAAAGAAACAGATATGTAACATTATTATGTTAAAAGAACATTTTGAAACAAAATGTGACGATCATTGTCCATCCTCAGAACCTAAGGTTAACACAATCTCAAATGTAACCTCATCACCTAAAGAGAATATTGCTGAAACGTTTGATGGTGCCCCAGAAAAAGTTGGTAATTACAAACTTAAAAAATTCAGAAATATTGGCCAACTAAGATAAGAATCTAGAGCATTTGTCATTGTCAGAGAAGGATGTTGCTATGTCTGTTTTGTTTCACTTTTCCCTGACGTGCCTAATAAAACCAACATTTCTATACATAATGTTACCATTGCTAATGCAGTTCCGGTCAAGCAACACCCCCATAAGGTCAATCCAGAAAAAAAACTTGAAATAATCCTGTCTGAAATAAGATACATGCTTGAAAATGATATCATTGAACCAAGCTCCAGTAACTGGAGTTCACCATTATTTTAGTTCCAAAGCCTGACAAAAGTTACAGGTTTTGTACTGACTTCAGGAAACTGAATGCATTCACAAAGACTAATTCCTTTCCGATTCCAACGATAGACGATCTTATAGATCGAATACGCGATGGCAAATATGTAACCAAGATCGACCACCTAACAGGTTATTGGCTGGTTCCTCTATCTGACAGAGCAAAAGAAATCTATGTTCTCTGTACTTCAGATGGTTTATACCAATATAAAATGATTACGTTTGGAATGAAAAATGCACCAGCTACATTCCAACGTCTAGTAAATAACATTATTGCTGACCAGGAAAATTGCAGCGCCTATATTGATGTGTAATTATTTACAGTCAAGATTTTTCACTCATGTAAACCAATTAAGATCTCTGTTTAAAAACGTTTTGCACGCAAATGTAACTGTAAATTTAAATAAATGTGAATTTTGTTATGCAACTGTAGAATATTTAGGTCACATAGTGGGTCAAGGTCATGTAAAGCCTGTTCAAGCTAAGATAAATGCTATTGCACCACTTCCACAACCCACTACTAGAAAACAGTTAATGAGATTTTTGGGAATGGCAGGTTACTATAGAAAATTTTGCAAAACTTTCTTAGTAATTGCTTCCCCTTAAGTAATATGTTAAAGAAAAATGCAAAATTTCATTGGTCAGATGCTTGTCAGGAAGCATTCGAAAACATTAAAAATATACTTGCAATTGCTCCTGTTCTCATTGCAATAGACTTTAACAAGCAGTTTAAATTAGCTTTAGATGCCAGTGATGTTGGCATTGGTGCACTTCGGTTTCAAGAAGATGACCACAGTGTAGATCACCCAGTCTCTTTTTTCTCAAAGAAATTTAACTCCCATCAGAAAAACTATTCCACAATAGAAAAAGAATGTTTAGGTTAAATTCTTGCACTGCAGCAATTTGATTTCTATGTCAGTTGTTCCTTACATTCAGTACTTGTCTTCACTGATCACAATGCTTTAACATTTTTGAATAAGATGGTCTCCAAAAATCAAAGATTGTTTAGATGGAGTATATTTTTACAAGAGTGTAATTTGGACATAAAAAACAAAATAAAGACAAAGACAATGGGATTGCTGATAAATTTTCCAGAAATTTATTTTCACTGAAAATATAAATTATGTAATTGTATACAAGCTGTTATGAAGCTTTTGTTTAATATTTAAAGGGAAGAAATGTATTTTATTTTATTTCTTTAATGAAAAAGAATGTCATTTCTTAACATGATTTTTTTTTTCTTTTAAGAGCGAAGGTGTAATTCAGACGACTTATTTACGTCATCTTTCCCCGTGAATTAACTCTAGCTGACCCCAATGTCGGAACCACATTTTAGGATGTGGTAAAATATAAATAGTCACATTGACCTCGGTTACAAATAAATACGATCTATAGCCTGTATTATTACTAGAAACCTTTAGAATTTACAAGATTGGTAGAGGTGCCTGTGCAATGTGTAAGCCCTTTCGAGAGATATCAATGAAACAGGTTTTTTTCATACGCCTAGTGAGATTGATGGACAGGAGGTAGTCGAGAGCCATTTAGAGCGATTGCTATTAGGATAGAGCTGTGTTAATCAACATTTTATGTGTGTCTGTAGATTTTTTTTTTCATCCTTGTATCTTTTATAACACTGTGTAGTGTTAAACAATGTACTGGTACCAGTGCCGTCTTAAGGCATGGTCCCAGTGGGCACTGGCCTAGGGCCCCGCATTTGTAGGGGGCCCCACGTTTCTAGGAGACTCACTCTTATAGAGGCGTCATGCTTTACATATTTTTTAATGAACATTTAAATTTTTACAATTTAATTGGCTTTAAAATTCTCAATTTTCCAATTTTAACCTACGATGTATATCTGCACATTCCAAAATTAATATCATGAATGCGAATCAAAGTTGGACAATTTTAAATTTTTTAAAGGAGGATAACTGTCGTTAACAAGTTGTACATTTTCCAGATATGAATCGAAAAAAAAAATATGTAAGAATCAGAACCGCAGTACAATGGGACAAAAACGTTTGAACTGGCTTTCACTTATGTGACTGGAAAATGACATCCTTAAGACCACTGACCTTAAACCAATAACAAAACAATTCAATTAAAAAAAAACAAACTATGCAACGATTATGTTAATTTATATTAAATAATATTTTATATCTGTCAATAATTATATTTTATCTTCATCTGTGATTTATATTTTATTTCTGTTTTCCCCCCACCCTTAACTGTTTGAGCATGGGGTGAGTGCCCCCCCCTCTTTTTCGCCCATCTCACGGCCCAGGTGTGTTTTGTTGCAAGGGGGCCCCAGTGCATTTCTGTGCCCAGGGCCTCCTATGTTGTTAAGAAGGCACTGACTGGTAAAAGCCAATCATTATACTGTATGCCAACAGCTTTAGTTTTATTTTATTTTGTAATTTATGCTTAACATAATAAAATTATTAAGTTGCAATTAGTCCTGGTTTGGGTATCGTTTTCTTTGTTGTAGTATTTAACCTACGGTATCGTCTTTTGTTGTCTACTGTTTGAGAACGAGCCATTTAATTAAATAAGAGATTCGATTCTCTAATCTTACAACGGTACCAAACATCAGGTTGTCTCGTTTTGTCCGGATATTTCAAAATTTGACTACTGTAACACTCTTCTCATAGGCATTCCTCAACACCACATAGACAAACTTCAGAAAACACAGAACTCAGCATGCAGACTCATTTTTAAAATCAAAGAAACATGACCACATTCAACCACACATGCGGCAACTCCACAGGCTTCCAATATCCTCTCGCATCAAGTACAAGTCTGCCAAACTATGCTTCAACTCGTTCACTGACCCTCACTTTCCTGTCTATCTCTCTGAACTGTTGCTTCCTTACATCCCCCCAAGACAGCTACGCGCTTCAATTGACAATAGAACCCTCTCAATCCGAAGAACCAAAACTAAGACCATCGGTAAACGCTCCATCTACTTCCATGGGCCCACGTTCTGGAACCAGCTCCCCTTCCACATCCGTTATTGTGAAACCTCGTCCACTTTAAAAAAAAAAAACCTTAAAACCCATCTGTTTAGGTCTCTTATGACCTGTGATGCACCCTCCTTGCCCTGCCTCATTTTCTGTCTCGGGTTGATCCTGTAGTATAGGCCAAAACGTGCCAGGTGTACTTGTTTTTAAAGCCATTTTAATGTTTAAGCTACTGTTTCTATAGTCATTTTTCACATTGTAATTAACGTTCTAGTGTCTCTGGTTTTTTATTTTTTATTTTACTTTAGCAGTTTAAATAGTTCACATATTTTTAATAATTGTAAAGCGCATAGAATTGTAAGATTAGCGCTATACAAAATGCCTAAATAAACAAATAAATAAATATGTTGAAGGAATAAGATGTCACATGACGAAATAGATTTCCCAAAAACTTGGCTTAATAAGATTCTATAAAAATAAATCCCAAGACCGTCTTGTGGGTAATATTTTATTTTGTTTTTCTGAAATTGTTGGTGAAATAAATCTTCGGTGTAAAATCTGTTTAGACATTAGGTTATTAACTTAAAATACAATCAAGCAATTCCATATATAGTATTGATACGAAAAGATTTGTTTTCAGTGGTCTTCCATTCTCTTTTACCTCTTTTATTATAAGCATTGCATTTTGTATTGACGTAAGAAATGAAGGCAATGGCTCATTGGATCAATGGCTCATTGGATTGATGGTTCATTGGCTCATTGGATCGATGGCTCATTGGATAGATGGCTCATTCGATCGATGGCTCATTGGATCGATGGCTGATTGGATCGATGGCTGATTGGATCGATGGCTCATAGACACGATGGCCCAAAGACAAGGTTTCTCAAAGAAATGATGGCTCGTTAAGTCGATGGTTCAAAAGACTCAATGGCTCAAGGGTCAATAGGTCAATGACTTGATTGCTAAAGGCCTTGAGGGCTCAAGGACTCGAGGGCTCGATGACACGATGCCTTAGGGACTCGTTGGCTCAAGGACTTGATAGCCGAGGAAATCGATGGCTCAATGAATCGATAGCTCAATGACTCCATAACTCAATGGCTCGATGGGTCAATGACTCCATAAGGTAAAGACTCGATGGCTCAAGGTGGCGATTGCTCATTGTTCTTATGACTCTGCTTAAATCTTCATTTGATCTTGAAAGGAGCTATCATAAAACGTCATAAGCAATTTTCTTGTAAAGTTGGCTCGTGAATAATTTACTACTTAATAATAATCCATTTTCCCCCATGAGACCACAGCTAGAAACAAAATCGTTGAGTCCACGAATGTATCTGAAAAAAAATGGATTTTTCTTGATGATTACGTAGAAGATGTGTGGTGTCAAGCAAGAGTTTTGATGCCACCATTAAAATATTGTAATACAGGGTTTTCGGTAATTCTACACGAGGTAGGCGAGACCACTCGTAGGAGGGGTTCATTCTCGCGTTTCTGAAGAAATGTTTCAAACGCTTATGGCAACATGTCTGTAGGTTTATGTTTTGTTTATTACAACATATCTGTAAGTTTATGTATAGTTATGGTTTATTACAACATGTCTGTAGGTTGATGTATAGTATATTTATTTATTTAGGCATTTTTATATAGCGCTTACCATAAAGCTCTAAGCGCTTTACAATTATTAAAACATGTAAACGAAGTAAATAAAAATGAGACACTAGGATTAGTAACTACTATACTATAGAAACAATTAAAATGGCTATAAAACGAGGACACTTTGACACTTTGACACTTCAGGATCAACCCGAAACAGAAAATGAGGTAGGGGAAGGAGGGTGCATCACAGGTCATAGGCCGACCTAAGCAGATGAGTTTTAAGGGACTTTTTGAAAATGGACGAGGTTTCACAATGACGGATATGGAAGGGGAGCTGGTTCCAGAACGTGGGCCTATGGAAGCAGAAGGAGCGTTCACCGATGGTCTTAGTTTTAGTTCTTGGGATTGAGAGGGTTCTACTGTCAATGGAAGAACGTAGTTGTCTTGTGCGGATGTAAGGAAGCAACAGTTCAGAGAGATAGACAGGAAAGTTATGGTTTATTACAACATGTTTGTAGGTTGATGCATAGTTATGGTTTATTAAAACATGTTTGTAAGTTGATGTGTATTTATGGCTTATTACAACATGTTTGTAGGTTGATATGTAGTTATGGTTTATTACAACATGTCTGAAGGCTGATGTGTATTTATGGTTTATTACAACATATCTGAAGGTTGATGTGTATTTATGGTTTATTACGACATATATGTAGGTTTATGTATAATTATGGTTTATTACAACATGTCTGAAGGCTGATGTGTATTTATGGTTTATTAGAACATATCTGAAGGATGATGTGTATTTATGGTTTATTACAACATGTCTGTAAGTTGATGTGTATTTATGGTTTATTACAACATATCTGAAGGTTGATGTGTAGTTATGGTTTATTACAACATGTCTGAAGGTTATTGTAAAGGTTTGCTTTATTACATGTCTCTAGGTTGGGGTTTAGATTGCACTGAGTTGCAATAGCTTGTGTTGTACAATTGCTCATATCCTATCTTACAAATGTACATCATTCCTGGACGCTATGTTCTTCAATGTGCTTTTAAATTTCATCCATGTAAGACCCTACACAAAAGACTGTATCAAATGTATTTATATTGATATACATATTATCATATATATATATAAAAGTGAAAGTTTGTTTGTCTGTCTGTTTCTTCCACAAAGTTTTTTACATGGATTGATGGATCTTGACCAAACTTGGCATATATATCCATCAGGATCCAGAAGGAACCCTTAATTAGTTATGAACTTTTTGTTTCATTAGGTTTGGGGCCCGGGGCCCCGAATTTGTTTTTTTCCCACTATAAGCTTTTTAAATAAAATTAACAACAAATACTCCTACCTGAGATGATAAATCTTAACCAAACTTAGTACACACATACTTGATTATCCATATTCAAATACTGATGGGTATTCAACTCATAATATCCATTCATATGGGGCCGGGGGCCCGTTAAATTTTTTCTTATATAAGTCATATAAATATCAATAGGCTTAATACTCCTACACGAATGAATGGATCTTTACTAAACTTATCACACATACACATGATCATCAATCTATATTCAAATACTGAAGGGTACTGAACTCATAATATGCATTTCTCTTGGGCCGGGGGCCCCAGTTCATTTTTCCTTATATAAACTATATAAATACCAATAGGGTTATATAACCGTATAGGTTATATGTGCATTTATGGATGTAAGCCAAGTGTAACACACCTACTCTGACATGGCGTGGGAGCTTATTTCTTATGCTGTGGGTTATGTCAGTAGTATGGTTACTTATATTATGTTGATATTTCAGGATGCCGACTAAGGCTTCTTCATTCTTCCACTTATAATCCGGGCACGCAAATAAGAATACTGAATCCTGGTTAAACTTACAGTACTTTATTGAACACACTTTATATTGATAATATTAATAAATAATCCTTGCATGAATGTAATTTCACATATATATCTATAGTATTCCATCATTAAGAAAGACACGTCCTCACACTAAACTGTCAACTGTCTAATCACACAGCTCTCACGCTACTGACTCTACTGCTCTGCGCTCAGCTCTCTACTATCTCAGTCAACTCATACTTTATTACCAGCAAAGCGTGCAAAACAACCGCTCTGACAAAAACATAATTTTACTCTCCAAAAACGTGGAGTTCACATTTGCATCTCAAAATACATGGTCAACACAATTCACTGTTCACTCATGCTACCTTCTGTTTTCATGTGAAAACATAGTCCGTTACACCAAGCTTTGTTCATTACACTTCTTAGTCCGTATTGAATTATCGGTGGATTTAAAACAAATAATATCCAATCTAGAATTTTCCAGAAAGTTAAATAATTTTAAAAAGCTATATCTACGGCATTTTAAAGTAAATTTTAATGGGAAACATTTTAAATTTTAACTCTATTATTTATCGTCTGATAGTTATAGGGCTCCCAATCTCAGGTAAAGCTGAATTGGTACAATTATGGAATGGGCCCCCGGGGGCCCCCATGATTAACTAAAACATGATTAAGTAAAAATAGAAAGGATTATAATTAGGATATTTGTTGGAGATTTTTATCGTATTAAAAAAAACATTAGAAAAGTAGTTTTTACACATGTTTCGAGCAGGTTATTAAATTTAATCTAGAATGTTCCAGAAAGTTCTAAATTGTTCCAAGGGGATGTATAGTGGGATCTGAGGGATAATGAAATTTTAGTTAGTTCAATTCATTTCTATACTGTCCCGGAGTTTACTGTTCTCTCAGTCACACTTAGTAATGTTTTTATACAGGATCCCATCCCAAATAGATCAGGATCCCATCATAATCTTTATCGTAAAGGGATCAGGATCCCACCAGAAAACGGGATTATTACCTTGAATGGATCCACCGGGATCGGGATAAAACCGGAAAACGGGACTGCGCCGGGATCAGTGTCTGAATGGGATTAGGGTTCCAATGGGATCGGGGTCACACAAGGATGGGGTCCTAATGACACCCGTGCGACGCCGGGTATTATGGCTAGTTGTTTATAAAATGAACCAACATTCATTTTACGATAACTGACCGAATTTTTCCTGCTGTTAGTGAGCAGAGTTCAGTAAAGTCTTATAACACTCTCTAGTAGAAGCTATTGTTATGAGCTCGTCATTATGCTGATATCAATGAAAATGCTTGATAGTCCACTAGCCACCCATGACTTTTATGTGTTAGTGAAATGTGTGCAACAGAAAAATAGAGTTTATCGTTTAACGCTGTCAATCTGTTCCAGACTACCGCAATAAGTGAATTTCCGAGAAGTAAGATTCTTTATCTATAAATGGAATATGTTCGCAGTTAGGGCACAGATCACCTGTTCACGCCCTTTTAAATACGAGTTTCAACGTTATTAGACCATCTTGGGGCGGTCGAATACATAGGCCTACAGTCCACACGTACAGTAATTTTAATTGTAATATAGGTGAGTATGACTGACTCAGCCAACCGAGCACGCGCTGTATCATTTTCACTGTAATCTGTATCAGCTTTTTAATGAATACATGTTATATTTGAAACAACAGCGATATAGGGCGAAGACGTGACATTTCGAAGCGCGAAGTGGCGTTGGACGACTGAAGGTTTCTTCTTTCATTCTTCTCATTACCTGTGCCTTTATAAGATGACGGGGGATTTCGTCGTTAGTGGTGCATATATTCTGATCTATTTTCTTTTCTCTACTTGACATCGTGTAAGAATACGTTTATATGAAACTGTAGTTATATCTGATCATCACCTCTACACCATAGGAAAGGACTAATAGTAATTTTAACATAATTTCATTATTTCAAAAATATTGCTGTTTGAATATGATGTTCTGCTCTTAACTTATTTTTTTGTAGTTCCTTGTCGTTATTTGAGAATGTGCTTATACATTTGCGCTTTAAAAAATTCAGAGATCCTTTTGTTCCTATTATTTAAATTAGTTTTGTTTCTGCTGGAGTCAAGCGTGCAGTTTGGCGAGCACGTTCCATCTATGAAGAGTCGATTTTCAAATGCTGTATCTCCATTTTTTATATGACACTTATATTTTTTTTTGACACTTCTATTGCTGCCCACAGATACTACTTACCAGCTAAGTGCTATTTCTTATTTTTATAACGTTTTTTCTGTTGTTTTGTTCGCTGACGAAGGCTTTCTGCCGACACGTTCACTGTTTTGTTGCGTTTAATTTTTCAGGTTTAACCATACTCTCATTTTACTCATTTTATTTTATCTCCATTTTTTGTCGCTTTGAGATAATCGACTTTTTCTGCTACACAATGATGGCTCAAATTTTCGGAAAAGTAAATGTTAATTTAGGTATATATTCTAAATATAAGTTAGATTATGATGAAAATTGAAATGTAGGTTAATTAAAATGAATTTATTTACTTGATTGAATTTCTTATTTCGTTTCAAAATGCTGTGTGTCCAGCTGTAACTTAGCTACAAAATGTTGTATATCCATTTTGATAGCATAACATTAGTCCGGGTAGCAAAAAATTCAAGTTGTTTATAGATCACAAACCACTTCCATAACAAAATAAAAATAAATTGTATCAAATACATTATAGAATTGTGTATGATTAAGGTTTTTTATTGATATATTTTAACAGAACAGTAATAAAAATGCTGGGAAGTCACTTGTAATAGTGTAATGTTTAGAGTGCTATAAGTTTGAATAATTTGTTTTTAAAAATCTGAATTCTAAAGAAAAGTAAAAACGATAATGGTCAATTCAAAAATCATTTTATTTGAATTTAGAACAACGACACAATAGAAAATAATCAAGTGTCTGATTCAGGGTGCGCATCTTCTTCAATAGCAGTTTGGTTTTGTTCCAGGAAAATTTCTTATTTAAATTCAAAACATTCAAATATATCTGTCCTTGAGCATCCTTTCTTCTGTAATGGCTGGATCTGAATGTAAAAGATTGAATGTGTAATGAGTAACATAGCTATCTCTGTAAGGCAACTTTTTATTTTCATTTCCTTAACACTTCTGGTGTGTAGTAACCATAACGACGATAATAATAAATATTCAAAATAAAATTTAGTAGTATTTTTTAAAATAAAGTTCCCGACAACCATTTATCGTGATTGCACGTAACCGAGGGGATCTTTCCTACGCTTGAATAAAGAAATGATTTTTCTTTTTATTTTGTTGAGCTGTTTTTCTTTCTTTTTCGAGATTTTATAGTACGAACAACTCTATCAACCCAGGCCGTCGTTATGCACCATTTGTTGTTGTTTCGCGTCGTGATCTTTAGTGCGCATGCACAGAAAGCCGCAGAAGAGCTTGTTAATCACACGGATTGGTCCGAAAATATATACAGCATTTTGATAATAAACAAAAAATTCACACCGCGTTTTGAAACTAAAATCCTTTTTAGCATAACATAGGATTAAAATGTGTTATGTAGATAAACTTTAACATTCCCTAAAGGAGCTTGGTTTGCTCTACGTGTCCTAAAAGAGCTTGGTTTGCTCTACGTGTCCTAAAAGAGCTTGGTTTGCTCTACAAGAATATACAGTTATCTCATTTTTTTCAAAAATAGCAGATACGGCGTTTTGCAAATGGACTCTTCAGTTAATCAAAACACCACCTTTGGAAACCGATTAAAAGTTATGACATGCATACATTTGGCGTTGTCTTTTAGTTACACTAGAATTAAGGCACCAGGCACATGGCACCAGGCACATGGCGCCAGGCACATAGCACCAGGCACATGGCACCAGTCACATGGCAACAGGCACATGGCACATGGCGCCAGGCACATGGCACAAGGCACATGGCGCCAGGCACATGGCACAAGGCACATGGCACCAGGCACATGGCACCAGGCACAGAGCACCAGGCACATGATTGCAATATAAGGAAATACACTTTTTTTATATACAATCTCTTGTCGTAGTAAAAAAGAAACTCAATCTCGTCTGTAATAACTTTCTCGTATTTCGAGAAAATTATGATGTTTCGGACGAAGCATTGCTGTCTTATCAACCGAGCCTCGGTCCGCGATTGTTGCATTTAATATTCGAGTTATCCTGGCTGTAAACGCCCGACCAAGTGCAAAACTAAATCAACGCAATTGGTTTTTTTTTTTGGTTTTTTTAAGGATCGAGAAGTTGTATAAAATATTAAGTGTGAAAACCTGAGACCGGATGAATTAATAACATCGTCATCAAACGGCGGCTGCCTGACGTTCAGATTAAATGTGTAATTATTGATTGAAGAGAGAACGCGAGTTGATGTTTTTTTTCGTTTTCTCTTATGTCCGTCGGGTAACTTGACTGGCTAATTTCTTCGGCTAATTTCTTCGGCTAATTTCTAATTTATTCGGCTAATTTCTTCGGCTAATTTCGTTGGCTAATTTCGTTGGCTAATTTCGTCGGCTAATTTCGTTGGCTAATTTCGTCGGCTAATTTCGTTGGCTAATTTCGTCGGTTAATTTCGTTGGCTAATTTTGTTGGCTAATTTCGTCGGCTAATTTCGTTGGCTAATTTCGTAGCTAACACATTAAAAAAAAAAAAAACTGCACCAAAAAAAAAATTAAAATCCCCGAAGTTGGAATGTTCAAATCTTTTTTTTTTTTACAATGTCGGCGTTATCCTGTTTTGGACATGTAGGTAAGAATACAAGTCCCGCCCAGACATCGTAACTGTCGATCATTCATCTGTTTTTACTAGTTTTAGCTTTTGAAATAAACAACATTTTCTATAAATTTTTAGTAGAGATCCTAATGATGAGAGTGATAATCAAATTATTATTATTTTTTTTTTTTATAGTTCACAAAAAAGCCTGACTAATTTAACTCGATTTATTCAACTGCAGCCTTTTATTCCAGATGACGTGACTCGGCTCACTCCACGTGTTACTGGCCACTGACCCAGCCGTTGAGACCAGTCTGTGACGCCTGGCGCGAGGGAGATGTTTTGCGTGAGAGATCGGAGTCAAAGTGACGCACTCCTTTCTTTACACTTGGTATCCCGCTGCCTGGTGAGAGAACTTGAAAAAAAAAAGCAACAAAAAAAAAGAAAAAAACGACAAAAACCGTTGCTTTCTGACGTGATTCAAAAGGGTCCTGCCTGGAATTGAATCCTGATGAGAGATGTCAAGACTTCTTAGATTTTTACAATGACACTGGGGATCAAGAACCGTCGGGATTGGATTATATTCTTTTCTTGTGGTTTGAATTCAAAAACGTTAGTTTTGGTAAGTTTGACCAATAAGTGAAGGACTTTGTGTAAGTTATAACGAGTTTATCAATAAATATCTATGTATTGAACTATTATCAATTTCTCCCGTCCCTCCTCCCTTTTTCAACAAAATTATTATTATTTTTCTTTAAAACTTATTTTTTTTTCAAGAAAAGAATCCCAGGGTGTCGGAAAGTCTTGTCAGGCATATTTACCTTTATGCATGTCTAACGCAGGGGCGTCACTGTGTTTGGTATTGGTAACCTTTACCACGCAACCTTTTTCAGGTGTATTTATCCTAAACTAAGACTAATGCACAGGTGTCACTATGGCTAACATATGTCACCTTTGTGAGGCATATTTACTCTTCAGTAAGACTAGTTTATCACAAGATCTAAAAGTCTTGAATATTCCAGGGCAGATGGCAAAGGGTCCTTATTAAATTCAATAGCTTCGTTTAGTCCAGGCTAATTAGCAACAAAACCAAGATCACATATTTATATATGGTTTCTTAGTCAAAAAATAAACTCGACAGCGTGCCTTCTTCCTTCCTCGTTCTCTCTGCCATTCACCAGCTACCAAAACCACAGCAACGAACAACGTCATCTCTCGTACCCAAATACGTCACCGATAAAAACCACAGAGCGAACGCTACACAAATAATCTCCACACCAGATGCATTCACTAACTAATCAAGTATACGAAACCAAAACAAAGACACGCAGTTATTGAACAAAAAAAAAAGAAAATCATAGAAAAAAAGCTAACCTCACATGAACAAAAACTTCTTCATTTTTTAAATTAAATCAAGGTACATGGAGGCGGAAAATGACATGCCCAACTTTTACAAACGTATTGAACGAGATTTCTTGTCCTTCCCTTTTTATGTTTAGAAAAAAGTGCACATATAAAATACATTGATAAAATAGCTCCACTCTTAGATTTTTCAAAAAATCTTCATTGGATCCCTTGCGATTGCTATACTTACATATTTATTATTAACTAAAATTATATTGTCAAATAGAATGCATTAACTGTGCGATTACATTGTTAATTGTGTGCTTTTGTTGTTATCTGTGTGATTGTTTTGTTAAATGTGTGATTATGTTTTTAACAGTGGGCTTATACTGTTAATTTTTTGATTACATAGTTAATTGTCAAATTATTTGTTAATTGTGTTATTACATTGTTCATTTCTTGATGAGATTATAACTACATGTATACCAAATATTTATTCCAAAAAAAATATTTTTTTAAAATTTTGAAGCACTGCCTGAACAATGTAATTAATCCAATAATTAAAGCTTGTCTTCTGTTTAAAGCAGGGTCTGAAACTCGCGGCCCGCTGGTCAGTTCCGGCCGACCAGACGATATTTTGCAGCCCGCTATATGACATCAGAGGATAGTGTTAACGCTGCCCGCGTGTTTTCCCCATTCTTAATTCTACAATGGGAACTTCCCCGACAGTTTCAGTCGAATCTCACCGACTAGTCTCATTCTTATTTTTATTATGTTTTCATAGATTTGGTCGTTGATTATAATGGTAAACCCGTTTTAAAATCAGACTAAAAGTTTTTATTGTATAGCATTTTATTGGACAGACACGACCAAACTGCGATCTTGATAACAGTTGAAAAAGTCAGTGGGTAATGCACAAAAATAATTCTATTAACTGTAGCAATCTGACGTAGCAATCTGAGACTGTATCAAAGAATCCTTCTTAAAGTTGTCGCTAGTGTTTACGAGTGAGGGAATTTCGGAGCCTGTCAGCTTGGTCCTCTAACTAACTTTAATATTTTTAAAAAAATATATTTTTTTTTACTTAAGTACCTGAATTTATTAACGCACATTATGCACATAAAGAAATTTCAAGCACATGTTAATATATTGCCGCCATATTGGTTTTGGGTTATCTCAACGCTTTTTGCCAAACCCCGAGGCCGTCGACATAACCGGGTTCTACAGTTTTGTCTGCTCCTGCCTACTGCTTGATACGTTTAAGAATGTAAAGCCTTCATGGATAAGGATGGGATGGTTGTTCTTGTACTAACTGATCCCAAATGGCTCATGGGCTCTGCTTTTCTTGTTGACATTACACAGTAGCTGAATTTACTCAACAAGAAGTTGCAAGACAAGGAGTAGCTTGTCAGTGTTGCCAATGACAATGTCAGGGCATTCTGCACAAAAATTGTGTTATGGTTTCTTAGAGAAATCTCTACTACTTCCCAACATGCAAAGTACTCACGGGTTCTGGCACACACTTCAGTAGTAAGTATACTGATGCCACTGTAAAGATACAGGAAGAATTTGATCACATGTTTGCGGTCTTCAAAACATATAGAGCCACTTTTCAAATTTTTGCTGATACTTTCTCCTTCATCGTGGAAGAAGCACTCCCCCCCCCCCACACCTCCTTTTGCGCTTAAAATGGAGCGGATTGATCTTCATTGCATGAAGAATTTGATCACATGTTTGCGGTCTTCAAAACATATAGAGCCACTTTTCAAATTTTTGCTGATACTTTCTCCTTCATCGTGGAAGAAGCACCCCCCCCCCCACACCTCCTTTTGCGCTTAAAATGGAGCGGATTGATCTTCATTGCAATATAAGTTCAGGGAGGTTAATGGAAAAACAGATAAGCATGGACAATTTATGAGAGCATATTCCTCCACCTTCCATGAGATTTCCAAGCTGTTCAAGCGAATCATGTGCCTTTTTTAGAGTACCTATCTGTGTGAAAAGCTCTTTTTCCTTATGAAGTTTAACAAGTTAAAGTTTAGGGCTAAACTTACTGATGAGCATCTTTAGCTTTACTGAGGGTCTCAGTTGCTTCCTCACTCCACCCAAATGTTGCTCAGCTGTGTCAGAAGAAGCGCAACCAGTTCTTTAGCGAGGAGTAGGAGGAAGAAAGTGAAGCTCAGTTCTTGAGAGCCCTTAATGTTTTTATTTTTTTTATTAATAAAGGTTGAGCAGATTGTAACAGTTGTACTTTATTGAATTTGTAATTGCTTTTTTGTGGAATACTTGATGCGGCCCACTCTCACTCAGACCATACCTTCTGCGGCCCCCGAATGATTTGAGTTTGAGATCCTGGTGTAAAGTATAATATATACATTTCTTGTGTGGGGGTTATAGATAAAATACGACGATGTCCAATTTTATATTGGGGATTTAGGAGTAAACCACACTTGAAAAAAAAAGGTGATGGGATTTGACTCAACAGCTGATTAAAAATGTAGGGCAATATTTGGGATAGATAACGTACCAAACGACGCCAGGAATAGACATGAGATGTAGGTTGGGGACGACTCCCGAATGAGATTATATCCCCATTTAATGTCACTGCAACCAGTTGATAACACACTCCCCACCACAACTCCAATTTGGATCCAAGGATCAATATCGGTCATTCCTGGTCGAGTACTGGGATGTATTGATTCAATCTTCAGACATTTCTTGGGACATTAATGTCAATGTTTGCTTGGTTAAATTCCTTGGTGGCTTTTGCTTAATGCTCACTAGTAACAGTGAAAGTAAACAGCCAAGCGATTAGGGAACTGTCAGTCCTTACATTTTTACTCAAAGTTTCCTTCCCACTTGGCTAAGTCTTTACCGTCTGAGGTTGTTTTTTGTGTGTGTGTGTATGAATATTCCTCATTTCTTATTCATAAAACATATGTGGCGAGACAACTGAGAATTTTGTTAAGTAGGAACTAAATGGAATTATTTTTTGGGGGTTCCGTTATTGGGGAAGCTATCCCGATGATTTTAATAACACTTGGTGAGCAGATCAACTGGGAATATTTGAACATAGAATCACGATGACAATGTAAGATGGAACTTTTTTATTTCCTTTATGATCCAATCGGTTTCCCATTTAGGTTAGTGTTAATTCATTTCCGGGGATAAAAAAACCTAGAAATTTTAAGAAACAAGATGTTTTTTTAAAAAAAATAATACAAGGAAATGTATAATAGTGACAGCTGTTACGATATTTGCAAGTAGCCTTGTCACAACTTTCAAATTACTTTTTTTATCAAATTCTCCATTTTGTCCCCCCAGCGCCTCCCCCCCCCCCCAAAGAAAAGAAAAAAAAAGAAACAACGCACAAAATATTGCGCCATACCAAAAAAGTGTCGTTAATTGAAAAGTACGAGTTTTTTGTTTTAATCTTTGAAATCCGCAAGTATCTTTGGCTTTAAACTTTTTTAAACGCAAATGAAGATTGATGTAACATAAGCTATTTTGAAATCTCCATTTTATGCGATCAAGGAGAGCAAAAAAAAACAACATTTTTTTTTT
>CAXITT010000026.1:707001-766382 GCA_964033795.1 Lymnaea stagnalis | reverse complement strand
ATAGATAGATAGATAGATAGATAGATAGATAGATAGATAGATAGATAGATAGATAGATAGATAGATAGATAGATAGATAGATAGATAGATAGATAGATAGATAGATAGATAGATAGATAGATAGATATAAATCCTGTGAGCTACAACGATTTTTTTATGTTTATGAATGTAGAGTTTACGATTTTCTTCCCTTTGCATGCATCAACTTTAAGAATCTAAATTTTAAGCTTGGCTGCATATATTATGGGATCTGGCCAGCTTTTTTATTTAATATATATAATCAATGTTCCAAAGATGGCTTTTGAATGTGTTGGGGTAGGGGGTTGGAGAGAGATGACTTTAATACTTGTTTATGCTTTTTCGGAAGTTGAGAATTCTTAAAATTTCAGATAAATTCGCCTTAGTAATAATATTAAATAAGATTTGTATCAAGCCAAAGTCGCGTGAAGCTGTAGGCAAAAGGGGATTAGTTAAGATGTATTGATGAGAATACGTTGTTGAAAGCAACATCATTACAGCTTGGGGAAAAACTCTTACATTGCCAACATTTCTCAAGCCACCAAAACTTGTTGCTACTCGTGGCTACAGATGAACCATTACTGGAGAAAAAGAGAAAAATTTGATAAAATATTTTAAATATGACAACAACAAAAAAAACAACAACAAAGAACGCGGTAAGAGAATGCAATGAGCTTAAGGGAACATTAGGAGATGTTCCTGACTTCTACAAGTAATAATTTGACAATGAGTCGAACTTAAGATTCACAGTTATGACGCATCAAACTATGGAATAACTAAAATTTACTCTAGCTCCTGGCCTCAGACTAATGAATGATGGCTATCTGATAATTCACAGCTTAAAGTGATTGACTAAATTTAGATCGCAGCTAAACATGAACTGAATAATCTGAAATCCATTCTAAATGTGATCTGAATAAGTTGACATCATAGCTAAACACGAACCGACTAAATTTGGCTCTGAGATATTTTCAGAAATTTAATTGGACGTTTAGAGCTAAGACTGTTACGTTTCCTACAAAGTCTCAACAAACTTGACCGGAGAAATACTAATGACAGTTGCCGTACCTTGAGAACTAGTATGAATAGTAGAGGCCGACCGATTTTCAGTTTTGGCGTCAAAAGTTGTCACATGATCCCTGCGCAGTTTTGGTTTCGGACAAAACAGACACGTTCACTTCTGGTTCATTTTGCCCTTTGGCCCACAAGTGTTAGAGGCTATAGGTTTTCCATCAGAACTCAGACCTTCACTCTGTCTGTCTGTCGGCTGGCCCTTTCATATTTACTATTGATCGACGTCTTGCTGTAATCGTATGATATATGACTTATCCTCTGCGAACACTGTTTACCGCTGCAGGATGACCTACGTGCCTAAGATAATCAAAAAATAAAATTTAAATTTAGCTTAGGCAAGGTTAAATAGTTTTGTGGACCAAAAAATAATAAGCTAAGAAAATGATAATATATATTATTATTTTGTTTTTAATTTTTTCAAAAATAAAATTTGGGAACCGTAGGTTTATTCAATCCATTCATTCGTTACAATTATTTGGTTTGATCATTAATGTGCTAATAAATGTTTTCATAGGAAAGGGTGAATAATATTGTCATACACATCATAGAGGATGTTAACATTTTCATTCTTCTTTTTTTTTTTTTTTTTTGTTTTTTTTTTTTTGTTTTTTTTTCAAAATAAACATTAGGGGCACATCGGCTTATTCAATTTTTTCATTTATTAAATTNTTATTTTAATCTTTCCTGACGGCTAAGAAAGGCTCTTAGGCCAAAAGTTGTTGTCTTTTATTCCTGGCTCTTAATTCAAGCTTCCACTTACCTTGTCCAACAATTTTCCATATTTTTTTATAAAAAAGGTTTATTACAAATACATTTTTTTCAAGGGAAACAATCAATTTTACTTTTTATTTTTTTTTTTTTTTTTTTTTTTGTTGTTGTTTTGTCTTTGTTTTTTTTTCAAAATAAACATTAGGGGACCATCGGCTTATTCAATCATTTCATTTATTAAATTTGTCATTGACATGCTGATAAACATTGTCACTGACTAAATAAAAATATTCCACAAAACTATTCATGTGTAAAGACACATTTTAAAAAAAAAAGTATAATGAAACTTTAGTAATATTACAAAAATACAATTATATTTAACAATTTGTGTATGATTGTGCATAAAATAGCCTATAACTAGATCATAAGCCTATAAACAGGTGGGCATGTCACTGTTTCGTATATTAACTATGCAGGGCCGGTCCTTAGGGTGTGCGACCTGTGCCCTCGCACGGGGCGCCGTGGCCATAGGGGCGCCCTGTAAATATCTAAATTGTCTTAGTTTATTATTGTGAAGTGTGAGCCTCGGGTCCGGGGGGTCCAGAAACGTTATTCGAACTTTTCCTACAATGAAAGTTGCATTCTTAATTTTGATACTAGCACTGGGGTTGGGACCAACAGAAAGGGGGTGGAAATTAGGGAAGGGGCGCCCAACGGGTGCTCCGCTCTGGGCAAAAGTTCACCTAAGGCCGGCGTTGAATGATGTAGTAGGCCAACTGTAGGCTGCAAATATCAACATTTTCTCTTATCCTACTACTTTAAAATACATTTTTAGTAAGTCTAAATTAATTTTTAATTCAAATGTTTAAAGCCAAAGTACTCCTTAGATATTTATATGTTATAATTCACGATAATCCCATTTTGTTTACAAAAAGAATATAAAATCGATTCTTTCCCCCCATCATTTTCCACGTGCGCAGAACGTATGCGCAAACGAATTTCGAAATATCTAAATCTTTCGGGTTCTATTTCGGCCAAAAGTCTGGATAAGCTTTTGATTTCGAACAAAAGTCGATTACATATATATATATATATATATATATATATATATATATATATATATATATATATATATATATATATTATATCTGTGTGTGTAAGTGTGTGGCGGGTTGATATTAACCAATATAGTCGGCATTGTCAAAATTTGAATTCGGTAAAAACTTAAAAACTTTAACAGCCATTTATCTAAAATTTATATATATATTATATCTGGGTGTGTAAGTGTGTGGCGGGTTAATATTAACCAATATAGTCGGCATTGTAAAAATTTGAATTCGGTAAAAACTTAAAAACTTTAACAGCCATTTATCTAAAATTAACTGTCATGTAAAAAAAAAATTTAAAAAAAATAAAAAAATTCGTTAAATGTTAAAAAAAAATCGTTTTAGTTATAAATAAATAAAGTCAACATTGTGTTGGCCGAGTGACCCCATTTAAAAATAGGATCCCATTTCCTGATGAGATCCCGTTGATGATTGGGATGGATACCATGGAATTTGTTTTCTGAGGAATCCCAACGGCACAACGATTTCGATTGGATCCCATTTGTGATTGGATCTCGATTCCAGTCGATCCCGTTCCCATCGTATCCCAATCCCGTTGTTATCCTGATCCAAGTAGTATTCTGAACCCGATGGGATCCCGCTTTCTATCGAATACCGCACCTGGTTTTAACCCATTTAACGGTGGTATTCAGTTCCCTGTTGGACCCGAACCCCGATGGAGTCCCGTTCATAGAAGGGATCCCGTAAATGAATTGATAGATCTAGGCTGTGTATTAGAACCCTTCATAGTCCATATTGAAATATCGGGGGATTTGCAATTAATAATATCAAATTCATTCTGGAACCGATCTAGAATTATCCCGGAAATTCTATAATTTAAAAAGCTAGATCTATAGTATTTTTAACCGATTTAAATGGGACAACATACATAAAGCTTTATTTTATCCTATTTTTATTTATATAGCTACATAAGTAAAAATGAAATGGGGACCTTCGGGACCCCAAAAATGTGAATATTATGATTTTAGTGCCACTCTGTATTTGAATGTAGGTAATCAACTGTATTTGTACTAAGTTTGGTCAAGATGTATCTATTAATGTAGGAGTGTGTGTTGGTAAATCTATTTATAAAGCTCATATAAGAAAAACAAAGAGTTTAGGACCCCCGACCCCAAACGGATTTTTTTTTTTTAAATTTCATTCTGCATATTGATGGATATATGTGACAAGTTTGGTCAAGATCCATCAATCCATGTAGAAACGTATGCGGAAGCAGAGCCACAAATCCACAAATCTACAAATCTAGCTGTTATGGCATAAGCTTAGGCCTATTTTTAGCCATCACCGTTTGTCTCCCCTTTTGTTATGCTTGTCATATTGACGTCACCAAATAAATGTTGCTTTGCCACTCCCTACCCACCACGCCCTTGATTGAGAAAAGGTTGTTTACATTCCAATTCGTGGTATTATTTGTTCTAAAGAATCCTATCAGTGGACGCAATTTCAAGAGTTTCTTTACTAGATGATTCTGGTTTAACTCATATGTATAGGCCGGAAGCTTTCCTGGCCGATGGAGAGACTTGCGCTATATTTTCTAACACGTACGAGACGTTGTAGAATTGCAATACTCTACTCTTTACTTGTGTGCGAAAATTTAAAAAAAATCATTTTTGAGGAGTTTACCTTTTCAATTGCTGTGCTCAAAGTTGATACAGTTTTTGCCTCTGTATTTGCATTCGTATTTTTATAGAAACTTAAATAATATAATTAAATTAAATATCATTAGTATTGCCAGCTTTGGTATCGGCAGTGTTTGCTTACCATTCTCTCAGTCCTTTGTCACGCATTTTTCACTCTACGAACCACATTTTTCAAGCAGATTAATTGTTCAAAACCATAACGGTACGTAATTTAACGTAACACTCGCTATCACGATTCCTGCAGTCCACATAAGACTTGGCACTTAATCAGAGAGGTATCGAGCTAAAACTAGGGTTTAATTAGAGAGCCATCGAGTTTAAAATTAGCGTCATTAGCATAGCCATGGGCTTTATCAGCTAAAGCTTGATCCGGTCAGCTAACACTTGACCGAATTAGATAAAACACATGATTGAAGATGATAACTTCGGTGGCGTAGGTGGATGACGTGATGAGACAAACGTTTCTATTGCTAACAATTCTTTATCAAAACTTACAAATTTAGTTTATTCCTTGTCAGATAACTGTAATACATCCGCCACGACATTGGCGACCTTTGAATTTTTATTGCGGTCTCCTGAATAATACATCTGATCGTTCTCTGTAACAGGCAATGGCAATATTTAATGTTCTCATTTTAGGTCAATGCCACAATAATTCCATCTGAAGACCGCTGGTCTAGCAGGTTAAATCACAGATCAGCATTCCATTACAGACACTGCTCCATAATAATATTTTAAGACCCCATCAGACAGACAGCCCCAAAAGAAAAAATTCTGTCCAATTTTGTTATGGCTGCATACAAAGTTAGGAAAAATAACATTTTCCGATAACACCTTCAAACCCAGAATTTTCCTCAAACACAAGAGGTTCTATTAGCCTCTAAAAGTGCAAATGATGAAGCAATAATAATTATTAGGTGAATAATAGATAGACATGTGGGCTCAACGCATCCTGCCTCACAACAATATGTGTCTGGTACAGTTGTTCTGGACATGGTGGGTTAGTGGTAACTGTCCAAGGCCAGCTCAGGATAAAAACTAATTTACTTGATCGATTGTGTGTGTGTGTGGGGGGGGGGGACGTTGAGGGAGTAGGCTGCTAATGGGACAGCCGTTAAAGAGAAGAAGTTGGAAAGCGGGGGGGGACAGATAGCTGTCTCACAACAATATGTGTCTGGTACAGTTGTTCTGGACATGGTGGGTTAGTGGTAACTGTCCAAGGCCAGCTCAGGATAAAAACTAATTTACTTGATCGATTGTGTGTGTGTGTGGGGGGGGGGGGACGTTGAGGGAGTAGGCTGCTAATGGGACAGCCGTTAAAGAGAATAAGTTGGAAAGCGTGGGGGGACAGATAGCTGAAACAGCAGACTTTCGATTTTTAAAGATCTTAAATAGGCAAAGAACACGTCACATCACTGAAGTGATGTCACTATTTTTAGTCAAAGTTTTCGTAAAATATAGCACCTAATAATGTCTCTCCACTTACATATACCAGTAGCAATGTATAGAGTAGATAGAAGAAGAAGAACAACGTTTTGGTAAAACATTTCGTAAACTAAAGTGGTAAACACGTTTTCGTCTAGGTTAAGACCCACTACGCTGGCTTACATTTTCGAATCAGTACAGAACAGCTGTTGAGAGACTGGCCAAACGGAATACCAGGATTTTTTATTAATATCCTAATGAGATTGGTCATACTCTACGCCCGGATGTTCTATTAATAGATTTCCGCCATTAAATGGCACAGTGCATTGGGTGGCTACACATATTTTTGCTGAACATTTGGTGAAGATCAGCATCAGGTCATTTTGACATGATTATTTCTGAGCTAGAAATATTGAGGACTTGAAGGAAATCTTGAGGTGTGTCCTGCTTCCTTCTCACAACCGACCCTCCCCCTACTCAACATGTTCTTTAATTAATTGTAATGAGATGATAGAAGAAGCTGTCACGCTGCAAACGTCATGCGTCTAGGTTGAACTCAGGTAAACAAGTTTAATTTTTTTTCCTTAGGGGAGACGACTATTGTATTTATCAATAGAGAGCCTCGGGTTTGGTGTAGAACTGTCTGTAGAAATATTTTTTAAAGGCCGGCAGTCAGGGTTTAGGACTATACGTAGGCCAATTTTTTAAAGCCCAAGTTGGGTGAATGACGGTCTGTAGGCCTATTGTTTAAAGGCCAGGTAGGGTGTAGGACTGCCTGTAGGCCTATTGTTCAAGACCGGAAGATAGGGTGTCGGACTTTACGTAGGCCTATTGTTTAAAGGCTGAAATATATTATAGAAACTGAGAAGTTAACTCTATTAGGCTGCGCTTGGACCCAACCGATATTTTCTCAAAATACGCGGACGCTGTGTAAAAAATACTGCACCCGGTTATGGCCTAGCCAGTTTTTTTTTTTTTTAAACGTCAGCTATTCCCTCAAAGAGCCAAATCGTCCATGAAGCTGCAGGTTACCAACCCGCTTCTAAGGTTGCCGATCCTGCTCTGTGGTAGACAAACCTGTTCTAAAATTACCGACCCTTCTCTGAGGTTGCCAAACCTCTTCTGAGTTTGCCGACCCTGCTCTGAGGTTTCCGACCCTACTATCAGATTTTCAACCCCGCTCTAAGGTTACCGACCTTGCTCTGAGGTTTCCAAACCTCTTCTAAGGTTGCCGACCATGCTCTGAGGTTGTCAACGCTGCTATGAGGTTGTCGACCATGCTCTGATGCTGCCGACCCTGCTCTGAAGTATCCGACCCTACTCTGAGGTTTCCGACTCAGCTCTAAGGTTGCCGACCCTGCTCTAAGGTTGCAGACCCTACTCTAAGGTTGCCAACACTGCTTTGAGATTTCCGACCCTGCTTTAAGGTTGCCAACACTGCTTTAAGGTTTCCAACCCTGCTCTAAGGTTGCATATCCTGCTCTAAGGTTGTCTATCCTCTTCTGAGGTAGCCAACACTGCTTTGAGTTTGCCAAC
This sequence comes from Lymnaea stagnalis, assembly GCA_964033795.1. Classification (NCBI taxonomy): domain Eukaryota; kingdom Metazoa; phylum Mollusca; class Gastropoda; family Lymnaeidae; genus Lymnaea; species Lymnaea stagnalis. The sequence goes on along the minus strand of CAXITT010000026.1, from coordinate 758,854 downwards.
CCTGCTCTGAGATTACCAACCACCTTCTGAGGTAGCCAACCCTGCTTTGAATTAGCCAATCCTGCTATGAGTTTGCCAATCCTGCTCTGAGGTTACCAACCCTCTTCTGAGGTAGCCAACCCTGCTTTGAATTTACCAATCCTGCTATGAGGTTACCAAACCTCTTCTGAGGTAGCCAACCCTCCTATGAGTTTGTCAACCCTCTTTCAAGGTTGACAACCCTGCTCAGGGATTTTTAAATAAAATCGCCCTAAAAAAAGCCATTTCACATTTTCAACTAACAAATACGCTTCTAACTAGCCTGGGTATAATTTGTTTTGGACCAGAGCTGAGTGGAGAAGTGTAACTGAACTGACAAACTGGTAGAGTCTGACACAAACTAACTGGCACTGTCACACTTGTAGAGTCTTTCACTGTCTAACTGGGACTTTCACATTAGTAGATTCTGTCACAGCCTAACTGGCACTGTCACCCTTGTAGTGTCTGTCACAGACTAACTTGCATTGTTCACACCGTTAGGGTCTGTCAGTCTACCTGGGACTTTCACATTTGTACAGTCTGTCACACTCTACCTGGGACTTTCACATTAGTAGAGTCTGTCACAGGCTAACAGGCACTGTCACACTGATAAAAAAATTATGTGAACTTTCTAGCTGACACTGTCCACACTGATACACTACTTCACAGTCTTACCGCGAAATTCGGAAATTCTTCATTTTCTCTGTTCACAGCCAGGTAACCCTTAGAGACTATGACATCGAAGGAGGTCTTAATTAAAATGTCTTGAAACTCTCGCTTCGATCAATGGCCAGTTAGTGTCCTGTTTAGATTTATTTGCCCAGATTAAAAACAAAAAAATCTTTGGAAATTATTGTACGTTTATTTTATAACTTTTGTGTTGTGTTTGTTTTCTTCAGATTTGAGAATATCGTAAATATGTTTCCCAGTACATCTGACCGTGCATTCAAACCCGTCAGATCAATGTGTTTGTGGATGTGAACGTGAAGTACATCTGACCGTGCATTCAAACCCGTCAGATCAATGTATTTGTGGATGGGAAGTTAAGTACATCTGACCGTGCATTCAAACCCGTCAGATCAATGTATTTGTGGATGGGAACGTGAAGTACATCTGACCGTGCATTCAAACCCGTCAGATCAATGTATTTGTGGATGTGAACGTGAAGTACATCTGACCGTGCATTCAAACCCGTCAGATCAATGGATTTGTGGATGTGAACGCGAAGGTTGATATTTAGCTAAAAAAATTCTTCACATGAAGTCTTCACGTTATTAATTTTAAAATAAAATTTAAAAATAACCAGGAAAAAAAAAACAACAACAAAAAAATTAAACAGCCACAAACCACAAATATGTGTTCATATTGGGTTAACATTTTTTAAGCGTCTGAAGGAGCGCTGTTCAAAATGAGGTTTAATAAGAGCGCTTCTTAGCTTTACTGAACAACACGAGAAGGTCGATGATTGAGTTTAGTGTTAATTTATTTATTGAATTATGTGTCCTTCATCATTCCGGAATATGGCGAAATTACTTTTTTAATCATTTTTTTTAAAAGACAAAGAAGGGTTTCCATCAGATTTCTTAAGGATAACAAAGTAATAATTATTTATTTTGAACGCACCCAGCAACCTCTTTGATCGATCGCTGCAACGTAACATTACTCTTTCATGTCATTTTTGTGACTATGCTTACTTTATTCTGTCTTATGATTGATTCTAATTTCTTCATTGTGTCTTTTGAGTGGTTCTACTTTTTTCATTGCATTGTGTCTTTTGAGTGATTCTACTGTCTTCATTTTGTGTCTTTTGAGTGATTCTACTGTCTTCATTTTGTGTCTTTTGAGTGCATGGTTCTACTTTCTTCATGTTCTTTTGAGTGATTCTACTGTCTTCATTTTGTCTTTTGAGTGATTACTATTTTCTTGATTGTGTCTTTTGAGTGGTTCTACGTTCTTCATTGTGTCTTTTAAGTGGTTCCACTTTCTTCATTGTGTCTTTTGAGTGATTCTACTGTCTTCATTGTGCTGGGGCGTATTATGAAGATATGTTCAATGCCAAAATACCATCAAACACTTGTTATTTTTCAGGATTGTCCCTGCCCTTGCAACAATTGACGTGTTCGTATCCACTCTAACCATTGTGGTCATCGCTCTCGACCGCTACCTGTCCATCGTGCACACCTCACAGTTAACGACACGTCACGTGGTCTCAGCACTGGTCATCATCTGGACATTGTCCATTTTGCTGTCCACGCCACTGTTTTGTTTCCATAAAATCGATACACAAGAGGTCAGTAGAGTGTGCCATTAAAGTAGGCCAGAAGAGTATGTCATTTAAGTAGGTCAGTAGAGTGTGTCAGAGAAATCAGCTTGCTTTCCTCTACAATCAATCACTAAATTTTATATCGTCATTTTCCTCTATACGCCAATAGCCTATTGTTTCTTGATTTTTCTATCCACAAACTAGGCCTACTTTTACTTGATGTTTTTCTCTACAAACATAGCCTACTTTCACACGATTCTTTTCTTTACAAACATAGCCTAATTTTTCTTTATTTTTCTCTCTTTACATAAAGCTTATTGTTTCTAGCTGTTTCTCTCTAAAAATATAGCCTACTGTTTTATTGATTCTGTCAATGTTTTAATGACATAAAAAAAGTCAAAAATTAAATGAGCCATCGATTTGTTGAGACTAAGAATAACATTAACTGTTTTTATCACCTTAATGGCTGTGCAGAGCAAACTATTTATTTTAATTCTCAATACGGAACCCAATGGCATGGGTACTGTTTGCCATTTAAGGATTCAGTGGCATTGGGACCGAAGACATGTAAAGGACCCCATGCTGCTGGTACTGTATACCATGAAGGGATCCAATGACACGGGTACTGTATCCCATCTAGGATCCAGTGGCATGTGTACTATGAACCACGTAGGGATATAATGAAAAAGTTCATGTACACCATGTAGGTATCCAGAGGCACAGTTATTGCATACCATGTATAGGGATCAAATGGTACAGTTACTCTATACCACATAGGGATCTAATGGAATGGGCACTGTTATAACACACAATGATGTGATGGCAGGGATAATTGTTGGGAACCAGGGATGTAATGTTACTGGTAATATCGAGCATCCAGTGATGTTGTTACGTTCCGTTATATAATAATGTAAATTTAATCACTTTTAAGATTTGGCTCGTTAAATGAACAATACGTAACAAAGGACTGAAAACAATTATACATAGAAAAACTCAACCAACGCTATTTATGTTTACAGTATTCAATTAAATTATACTATTTAATGTACATTTCAAATAATACACAATTCATTACTGTTATATTCGACGCACACGATATTTATTTGAGAAACTTGGCAAATATTGATATGAGAACCTGGAAAATATTTACATGATACATTTGGAAAATATTCAAATGAGAAACTTGGCAAATATTTATATTACGAGATTTGCCTACATTCATATCAGAAACTTGGCAAATATTTATATTACGAGATTTGCCTACATTCATATCAGAAACTTGGCAAATATGTATTTTACAAGAATGTGGCTACATTTATATGAGAAGCTAGGCAAATATTTATATGAAAAACTTGCACCAATATTTCTATGGTTTTAACATTTCTGTGAAGCCGGAATCAGATTGTAATCCGCTCTTAACATGTATTTAGGAATAGCCATAAAACAATGTGTGACGGTATTCGACAATTTAATTTTAATCTTCGTAGATACAAAACGTTAAGTTAGTATTCGGATAAAAAGAATCGTAGGCCCCGATTCTGAGTTAAATAATCGAAGTGGCGATCTTTCTGACATCTCAACCGTTTATTCCCACACAGCATGAACTAAAGATTGTCACAATTAAAGCTGGTATTTTCGGGCTGGGAACTTCCTGAGACTAAGAGCTTTTTCTTTGATACTTCGTCTGGCCTATAATCAATAGTGTGTGCGTTGCGCAATTTAAGTTTCAAATCCTGGGGGAAATAATTTTGGTGTCAAATGTTCATAAATTCTGGCTCAGAGAGTAAATTACTTGATCCAAGGGACATCACCTTCCTGCGAAAGAAACTAACATAGTCTTCCAAATCCCCAAGGAAAACGAATCAATATCAAAATGACATGTCAAGATTTGTCTGTTTTGGAGAGAACAATCCCCAGAACGCCAGTATCTTAAAATAATAACGTGGTCGGTAATTGATTAATGCTAAAAAAAACTTGCCAATTGAAATACAATTTTAAAATAATTTCCAAGACACACATGTGATGGCTTACATACCAACTATATAAACTTTATATGGACGAAGTGTAGTCACTGTTAGGATTTTAAAATTCTGCAAAATTCTTCCTTTTTTGTAAAAAACACGAGGATACACGTAAAAATACATGTTAGAATACACGTGAGAATAAATGTGAGAATACATGTAAGAATAATTGAAAGAATACACTTTATGAATACACGTGAGAGTACACGTGAGAATGCATGTGAAAATACATTTGAGAATACACGTGAGAATACACGTGAGAATACATTTGAGAATACATTTGAGAATACACGTGAGAATACACGTGAGAATACATTTGAGAATACATTTGAGAATATATGTGAGAATACATGTGAGAATACATGTAAAAATACAAATGAGAATGCAAGTGAGAATACATGTGAAAATACGCGTGAGAATACATGTGAGAATACATGTGAGAATACACTTGAGAATACATGGGAAAATACATGTGAGAATACATGTGAAAAAACACGTGAGAATACATGTGAGAATACATGTGTGAATACATTTGAGAATACATGTGAAAATACATGTGAGAATACACGTGAGAATACACGTGAGATTACATGTGAGAATACATTTGAGAATACATGTGAGAATACATTTGAGAATACATGTGAAAATACATGTGAGAATACAAATGAGAATGCATGTGAAAATGCATGTGAGAATACATGTGAGAATACATGTGAAAATACATGTGAAAATACATTTGAAAATACATGTGAGAATATATGTGAGAATACATGTGAGAATACAATTGAGAATATTCATTGACGATATATTCTGTGTATCTGTCCAGCTCTCACTAAAGGTGAAACAATTTAGATGACTAGCAGATTCAAAGTGAGTAAAGGTAAAAACATATTACAAGCATTAGCACTTAATAAAATCTCTAACACATATTACAATCACTAACACTAAATTTATTTACACAAAGGTCTCAAAATATTTTGTTTTAAATTTAACAAGATTAGCTTTCTTTGTAAAGAATGTTTAAATACATGTATACTTTCAGTTGCCAGTGTTAAATATGATACAGCAGCGTAGTCAGTGTGGGTAGGGGGTGGGGGGGTGGTAAACACGTGAAGTGGCCATGCACCTCCAACGTTGTTTGGAAAGATGGGCCTTTTTCAAAACCCAAATTATCCTTTTTTCAGACCTAAATTTAACACCTCAAAAGGCGATATTGTCCAAATCATTCAATTAACAGGCGTAATGGCATTCACCGAGCCTCCAACTTCATTTTTAGTAGTGTACTTCTGTATACAAATATCCTCCTCATCCTCATGTCCCTTACTCCTTGGACCCTTGGGGCGCCACAGTATAAGTAGTTTATATCTGTTTACCAATATATGGAGTGTATGTCTCTATTCCAATATATATATATATATAATGTATGTCTGAAAACAATCTATATATATATATATTATATATATATATATATATATATATATATATATATATATATATATATATGTATGTATATATATATATATATATATATATATATTAGTGTAAGTCTGTATACAAATTAAGTATTGTACGTCTGTATATCAATTATAAAAATGTCGTTAAAAACCTTGCATATTTTAGATTAATTTCGTTTAATAAATTGTTAACAACTTTTGAATTGATTAAACTATTTAAAAGTGAAAAATTTAATTTGATCTCAATTAAGAATGAAGCCTTTGGATTGGTTCAAAAGTGAGACATAAAACATATGACATCTGACATAAGATCTGTGACATCTGACATAAAAAAATTTACAGGAGACATCTGATAACAGACAAAAGACATGTGACATGAAACAACTGACATCTGACATGAGACCTTCTGAGACCTTCTACTAAACGAAAGGAACATGGAACTTAGAAAAGAAATAGGAAACGTGAAGTAATTGCAGAAGTACACCTAATGCCTTTTAATAATTCAAGTAAAAATGATTTTATTTCTTGGGTCCTTGTGCAATGATAGATTTCTTGATTGGTAATAAGTATCCTGTAGAAGCCCATATATCTTTCAAAATTTTATTTTTATTTTCCACGTAATAAGTAGTTTTCGGATTTCCTTGGAAGGGGAAGCGTCAGATTTGCAATACTTTTTAAATCATTGTTAGATACGTAGCGAATAGCTTAGACTAAAGAGAGCGTAGCTCAGAATGCTTCAAAAAAAGAAAACAATTTCATTTTTGACATTGCGTTACGCACTGCCTTCTATTATGAGAAATTAATCTCCAATTTTAAATTGATGGCTTGTTCAAACAGTGCCTAACAAAGGACGATACCATAGAAAAATACAATAACAAAATTCGACACCAAAAACAGTACCAATTACAATTAATAATATTTATTTAAGTAATTACAAAACAAAAGAAAATATAATTACAAATCATCAACTTACAGAGTATGGGAAAAATCTTGTACTGGTACACAATTAGTACAATGTGCCAATCAATAATGATGAATGATGAAATGCGAACAAACACATATAAGTACACAAAGAATAATACATGTCTCGTGAAGTTAAAAATCTCCGTCCCTCTCTGTGCCTGTCAATCACTTATATATGTGGGTCTACCAACGCGTCTAGAAACGCCCTTACTTTTCTAATACAATCGAGAACGTTCCATAAGATACTTGTAGACAAACCATGTTTAATTGGAAGAGTAAAACAAAATCTGCAATAACAGACTTAACAACATCCTTCTCTGACTTACTCTTTAAATACAATGGAGAACGTTCCATAAGATACTAGTAGACATACAAACCATGTTTAATTGGAAGAGTAAAACAAAATCTGCAAGAACAGACTTAACAACATCCTTCTCTGACTTACTTTTTTAATACACTCGAGAACGTTCCATAAGATACTAGTTGTAACACATGTTACTTTATTGCTGACATAACATGGTTAGCTAATACTTTGTTTGATTGTCATGGATGCGCTCTCACATGCGTAGTGTAATTAATTCTCTCACTCCTCAAGACAACTTCACTGTCCTGTCACACAATGAGGATTCAACGTCCATGAGTAAATTGTACATTAGTTTATTATATGAATTACTACAACAAAATAAGACTTGCTATGAGGATACCCTGCAATAATTCTAGGATGCAATAATCACACATTAATATAATATTCCACATGAAAAATTAATCACAATACTTCAATAATCCACACAAGAGAGAATAAAAAGATGTCTTCTCCCTGTCAGGTAAAATGGTACTCTACTGCTATACTAAAGCGTGCGGTCTACCTCCGGTCTAGAAAAAAATAGTTCCTCCTCTTTTCTGGTGAAATAAGAGACATTACAACTCTATGCTCAAATGCTTAGCGATCCTGACATAATAAAAATAATGTGTGAAAAATTACAGACAACTTGGTCTGTTATACTAGTAGACATACTAACCATGCTTAATTGAAAGTCGATAGTAAACACGATACATCAAAGAGATAAGCCGTGCCCATATGTGAACGTAGAGTGTGCTAGGAATCTAATTTGGGTCAAGCAAAGTTCACGCACGCGAACAGTGTCATACATAACAATTGGCTTTGGTCTTAACTGCGCTCTAGAGAAAGCCTGATGGGCTGGTTATAATAAAATAACGATAAGCTAGAAAGAAAAGAGCCTAGGCAAAAAGGCTATTTAAATTAGTTTAGCAGGCCAGAGCTAAGCAACTAGCGATTATGAAAATACGATTCTTTTTTTATTTCACACAGACCGGATGTTTCAATGCTCCAATTTTTTTAATAAAAAAAAAGTAAACAAATAAAGATGAATTTAGTTACTTGATTTTTTTTGTTTTGGTTAATGGGCGTATTTTCTATGTGCTCGCTTTCTCCCCCCCCCCAAAGTTGCGAAATCTGGCTACGCCACTAATAAGGTGACGATAAATTTAATAGTAACTAATGCGTTATGATCAATTGACAGAAAATTTGGAGTGCGAAAACAAATGAGAGAAATAAAACAATATATCTAAAAATAAATTCAATTTTCATTCTCTTTCCAGATGTACGAACACACTTTTATACAGCAATGTATTGACCACTGGCCAGACGAGCTGTTCAGAGAAGTGTACACCACCGCTGTCATGCTAATACAGTACCTTACACCTGCAAGGTAAGTCAGAACCTTACACCTGCTAGGTGAGTCAATATCTTACACATGCTAGGTGAGTCAATATCTTACACCTGCTAGGTGAGTCAATGTTTTACACCTGCTAGGTGAGTCAATATCTTACACATGTTAGGTGAGTCAATATCTTACACCTCCTAAGCGAGTCAGTACCTTACACCTGATAGGTGAGTCATTATCATACACCTTCCAAGCAAATAAGTACCACACATCTCATAGTTGAGTCAATATCTTACAGCTGCTAGGTGAGTCAATATCTTACACCTTGTAAGCATGTCAGTGCCTTACATCTGATAGGTGAGTCAATATCTTACACCATCTAAGCAAGTCAGTACCTTACTTGTGATGAGTCAGTATCTTACTCGTGATGAGTCAGTACATTACATCTGATAAGTGAGTCAGTACCTTAAATCTGATAGGCTAGTGAATAACTTACGACTTCTAAGTAAGTCAATACGTTAGTCAGTACCTTACACCTGACAGGCGAGTCAGAATATTACACCTGATAGGTGAGTCAATATCTTAGACCTTCTATGCAAGTCAGTACTTTAGTCCCGATAGTGAGTTAGTAGCCTTGCACCTGCTAGGTGAGTCAGTACCTTACCTGCAAGGTGAGTTGGTACCTTACATCTGTTAGTTGAATCAGAACCTTACATCTGTTAATTGAATCAGAACCTTACACCTGTTATTAGAGCAAGTCTCTTCCACCTGTTAGATGACTCAGTACCTTAAAATTGTTAATTGAGTCAATACCTTACACCTGTTAGTCTGTCTTTCGGGTCCAATTTTGTGTTATCTTATGCGGGCGAGGCAAAAAGTTTGTGTTTGTGAGTTTGTGTTAGTGTATGCGTTTTTGTGGTGTTTGTTGTGTTCGTGTGTGTATGTTTATGTTTGTATGTGTGAGTGAGTGAGACTGCGTGTGTATAAGTGTGTGGTGTTGTGTGTATGGTTGTTGTGTTTGTGTGTATGTGTGAGTGTGTGAGTTTTTGTTGTCTGTGTATGTGTGTGCGCACGTGCATGCGTGTGTGTTAGTGTGTGTGATTGTGTGTGGGTATGCGTGTATGTATGTGTGTGTTTCTAGCGTTTCTGTGTGTGCGTTTGTTTGTGCTTGTGTGTGTGCGTGTGTGCATATCTCACGACAAAGAAAAGTTGAACAGTCATTATTTTGAGTTTTTATGTCAAGTCATTCTTGATTAAGGTTAAATTAAATATAGACTATAGAATAAAAGTCGATATCTTGAGGGTATGAAACCATGAACTCAGGGCCGTCAAAAGTAAGGGTGAGTCGGCACTCACTTGAGGCGGCACTCAATTGAGGCGGCACTCACTTAGAGCGCCAACTTGAAGCTGATCCAAGTCGTCTTTTGAACGGGAATACAACAATATAATTTTATTTCACAAGTCCAGATGGCGCCACTTACATATTTTCTAAGTGTATATTTATATATCACATGTGCTCAAAGTCAGGGGTGGATTGGGCCGTCGGGGCACCGGGAAGACTCCCGATGGGCCGTGAGACTTACGGAAAACGCACTTTCGCATTTGCTGGTCCAACAATTTGGAACGCCCTTCCTGTCGATCTCAGAAACAACCAGACACTGGAGTCCTTTAAAACCGATTTAAAGACACATCTATTTCGCAAACACCTTCTGGGATGATTGTCAAACTTATTTTCCAGTTAATGCATAATGGTTGTGTTGCTTATGGTTGAAATGGCTAGAAAGACTTTCCCATTGTATGCTTGTAATTAGTTTTTGTAGTGTTGCGTTTGTTTTAAATGTGGTAAATTAGAGATTTGTTTTTTGTTGACTTTGTACCACGCTTCGAGCCTTTGGGGATGAAGCGGGTTTTTTAAATGAACTTCATTATTATTATTATTATTATTATATAATAAAAATAAAAGTCATGAAGATAGGGCCGCTTTTTTTTGTTTTTTCCCGGGCCGCCTTGATTTTTTCCAAGGCCGCTTGAACTCCCCAGTCCACCCTTGTTCAAAGCTCACGAATATCTCTATTCCTAGCTTTATTTCGTGCCTTCATGCAAAGATCTGCAAGTTTTTACACTATCGTTTGGAAGAACGTCCCGGAAGTGACACACAGATCCAGGCAAGGGCCAAGAATGACCTAAAGCGTCATCGAAGGAACATGGCCCTGCTGACCGCTATGGCCTTAGTGTTCTCTGTCACCTGGCTGCCCTTAACTCTGCTAAATATAACAGCAGATTTATTTCATGAGGTTGGTGATGCACACTGTCAAGCTAATGTAGTTAAACATTTTAGCATATTGCCTGTGATGCACAATGTAAAGCAACTGTAGTTGCACATTTTAGCGCCTAGTCTGGTGATGCACACTTTCAAGCAACTGTAGTTGCACATTTTAGCACCTAGTCTGGTGATGCACAATGCCAAGCTAATGTAGATACACGTTTTAGCATCCAGTCTGTTAAAAAGTATATATAATACATATGTAAGATTTTATGTATATTTTCAAATATCCTAGTCCTTAATTAAAGAAAAACAAACAATATGTACAAAGAAGCTAGCGATAACAAGTTGTACAATATTTATATGTTATGGATGCTCCGAAATTTCAAATCATTTCAGACAGCAATTATGTTAAATAGATGTGAGATTTAATGTAATACTTTTTAAAATAAAGATGTATATTTTTTTTTAAAATCGTACATGTGTTTAATAGCGTTGTATAATGGACAAGTAACAATAGAACCAGCAGCAGGTTACAATCCATATATCCATCAATCAATCCATCGAACCATAAATTCATCGAACCATAGTATATATATATATATATTTAGATCGATCCTGCTTATTTCAGGTGTTTCAAGAAGGTCAGTACAATCTGCTTCACGCGATCAGCCTCCTCCTCGCCATGTCCTCGTCCATGGCCAACCCCATCATGTACGGCTGGTACAACTCCAACTTCAGAAAAGCCCTCTGCGAGCTGCTCGGCTTCTCCGACGCCTTCTCTGGCAAAGGCTCCAGCAACGAGAGAAGCCAAAAGAAAACCTCGAAAGACTTGAACAGAAACAACACCAGCTCCAAATCAAACTCGTTCAACCACGAGAGGAAACTTCCTCGCCAGGGTTTCGAGGCTTTTCCCCCCTGTCATCGGACCACAAATTCCAGACACAGTTTTCACGAAGTGGGGTCCTCTAAAAGCGATGACGCCATCAGACCGGCTCAGAGATCGGGCAGGCGATGTTCCAGCCTGCATGAAATACAACGGCACCGACCTAACTCTTTCTCGTCGGGAAGTCCGAAACTCTCCTCGGCGGATCTCAAAATGTCGTCGCCGGAGGTTAAAAACGAAGGGCCGGTGGGAGCATATTTCGAGTTGACCGAGAGAGATTCACTGCTGCACGTCGTGGAAATTGCTCGACATAAACCAACGGATGATTGTTTGAACAGTCAGAGGAATGGGCGTCTTAGCCCTAGAGAGTCGGTGCCAGCAAGCCCCTATTTCGACCACGTCAACACATGTGGCACTCGTAGACTTAACGTCGTGGTCGAAATGTCCCCTGAGGCAATGCTGTGCTGTCGGACTGACGGCGAGCGATCCATGGCCCCGGACGCGACGGAAGGCCTCGAGGGAGATCAAAGACGAAGCTCTTATCTGAGTATTTTGAGAGAGTAAACAGACTAGACTGAGGCCTTATTATGCTATTCATTCTCTACATCAAAGTGCTCCGGTAAATCGCATTTCAACGCTGACACAAATGTGATGATTATGAAGGTACCCAGGGGTGTAGTTGATATATGTGGCTTAAACATTAATCGCACGTACAACCTAATTGATAAATAAATAGTTAACATTTTGATGTGATATGCCTAACACATGAAACACCAACCGACGCCGCACCAAATGGACTCGCCCGAGGTTCACGGCCATGCGTTTACTCACACACTGGCGTTCCCATTCAACCTGAGTGGGGGTAGTTATTTGACCCGGAATATCAGAAACCTTACGTAGAAACCTATTTTACAGTACATTTTCACGCCTGTTCGTATTATAGAATTCTGAAACAAATATGGACAATGGTTGCCGTAAGTTAAATAAGGACATAAATGTAGTCATGCAAGTAATATCTTTTTCCTATCACTGTATCTATTTTGAGAGTCATGTGTTAGACAGGCACTCCCAATATACAAAAGGGTCCTTAAACTACGGCCAGCGGATCAGATCCGGCCCACCAGGTATGTTTCACCCGGGCAGCTTTTAAGATTTATTCAAGTAAGATTATGTGAACTGAATCAAATTAAATTGAATATTTATATAGCGCTTGTATCCATACTACTTTAACATGCTCACAGCGCTCTGATGTTCTTAAATCTATTAAAATACAAAAAAATATTCTTTAAATGTCTCTTGAATGATTTTTTATCATTTTCAATTTCTCTCAAAGATAGAGGCAAACTGTTCCATAATTTTAGCGCTATCGCTTCAAAAGAGCGCACTCCGTATGACTTCTTTCTGTGTCCATCCACACTGGAAACTCTCAGTAAGGACTGTGTTGAAGACCGCACTGTGGTCATCCACACTTGGAGCTCTCAGTAAGGACTGTGTTGAAGACCGCACTGTGTCCATCCACACTTGGAGCTCTCAGTAAGGACTGTGTTGAAGACCGCACTGTGTCTATCCACACTTGGAACTCTCAGTAAGGACTGTGTTGAAGACCGCACTGTGTCCATCCACACTTGGAACTCTCAGTAAGGACTGTGTTGAAGACCGCACTGTGGTCATCCACACTTGGAACTCTCAGTAAGGACTGTGTTGAAGACCGCACTGTGTCCATCCACACTGGGAACTCTCAGTAAGGACTGTTTTGAAGACCGCACTGTGTCCATCCACACTGGGAACTCTCAGTAAGGACTGTGTTGAATACCGCACTGTGTCCATCCACACTGGGAACTCTCAGTAAGGACTGTGTTGAAGACCACTGGTTCTTTAAGGACACGTGTTTAGAAATCAGTTCTTTAAGATATTCCGGTGCAGAATCAAATATAGTTTAAGTCTTTACAATCGTTTGGCCGTAAATCATATGCCCTATGTATCAAATATTGACCACATCAACGACTCGAAGCTGTCCCCTACCTACCCGGATGCCACCCTACCTGCTGCATTTGTCACCCCTTATGCTGACCTTGAACCTACCTGCTGGACTGTAACATCACTCTATTGGCCCATCTGCTTTTTTAAGCACTCAGTGACACTGCTGACTTCCGCCGGAAGGAAATCTCCCATGTAATAAGAAGTTCATGTTGCAAAAGAATGGGAACAGTGAATTGTTAGTTGGTTGTTGGAAGGTAGGCACGAACATTTTAACGCTGATATATTGAAACAGTCTGTTCAATCCCCAGTGGAGGCAAACACAAAATGAAAATGGTAGGAAAGCCTTATTCATCATTGCTTTGTTTACTCTATTAATTAAAAACATTTTAAAATGTATTACATTGGATGTTGATATTGTAATGCTGGTTTTGTTTTTAAATTTTAACATTGAGAGTGAATAAAGGAAAAATATGTCATTGCATTCTCACCCCACCCTCTTTTGTTAATGAGAGTGAATAAAGCAAGTGAATTATGTATGTCTTTAAAGAAAAAGGGTCACATCAAAGAGAATGTAATGACTCACACAAACATCATCCACATTCTCCTCACCATTGTCCACATTCTACTCACCATCGTCCACATTGTATTCACCATCGTCCACATTCTACTCACCATCGTCCACATTCTACTTACCATCGTCCACATTCTACTCACCATCGTCCACATTCTACTCACCATCGTCCACCTTCTACTCACCATCGTCCACCTTCTACTCACCATCGTCCACCTTCTACTCACTATCGTCCACATTCTACTCACCATCGTCCACATTCTACTCACCATCGTCCACATTCTACTCACCATCCTCCTCACCATCGTCCACATTCTACTCACCATCGTCCACATTCTAATCACATTCATCCACATTCTCCTCACCAACATCCACATTCTCCTCTGACTAGTGGAGGACACCGAATCTTTCCGGCACGTGATTAGTTAAAATTAAATGATTAATTCTAGGACAGTGGTCGACAAACACTTGGCACGCGTGCCGGACGTGTCAAGCAGCGTGGTTTTCAATGGTTCGCGGAGACAAAAAAAATGTACAAATAAAGACCGAAAGAAAATTCTTTTACATTAGACTAAAAGGTTATTTGCACGCTGAATAAATAAAAAAAATCCCACCTTAGGACATTATTACCGTTTCATTGGCTGACACCTGCTCTAGGGCGTTCAATCAACTCCAGGTTCGTCCATCCATCTGGGGATAAGTTGATTTGCTGCCTTTCAAAAGGAAGAAAGGGGCGCCTCTGGGAGCTAACATGTGAAAGATAGCAAGGGAAAATACCGGTAATTACGGTGACCAAAAATAAACTTCGATTTTGAGGATGGGAGTGCTCGAAAGCACTGAGGCATTATGGAATAAGAGGCCAAACAAGAAGCTACATAAGCCACCGCTATAATTATACCAAACAAATTTTCATCAGTTTCAACATGAACGCTAAACTTTATTGCTCCAAAGTGTCATCCCATCTTTAATGTAACTGAGAAGGGATTTGTCGCTCCACGACGCGGTGTGTACTATTAAACATATAACACTATCACCGGACCGTGTATTGGACAATGATTATTTGAGAAAGCAACAAAGCACCCACGAGATCTCATCCCTCCCGGGTACCCAAAAAGACCCAAAACAACAAAGCACCCACGAGTTCTTATCTCTTCCGGGTACCCCATTAAAACCCAAAGCAACCACTGCCACCCTGAACCCAGATAAAGCCATAGTTCAGTATTGGCTCAAGACACTAATTATAGTAGCCACTTAGTCCAACTTACAGAAAACACCACATCTCACTTGAGAAGCCTTCCTGAGCGATCCCCCTCCCCCCACTTCCTTCGTTGCGTGTCAGCAAGTACAAGGAAACTGTTCAACAAGTTGCAATTAGTTGCTATGGTAACTGGGCGAAAGGTCATCTTGTCTTCTCTGGAAAGTGTCGTTAAAATAATAGGAAAAGGGGCTGTCTTCTTTGGGTGATCTCTTATGATACGACTTCATCTAAAACATAACTTTCTAAACAATCCTGGGTCACTAAAGAGACTACTTAAATATGCGATTCAATAGCCCCTCAGTCCATAAAGAGACTACTTACATATGCGATTTAGTGGCCCCTTGGGTCTCTAAAGAGACTATTTAAAGCTCCTCGACTGCTGATTCAGCTCTAATCTCCCATTTAGAGCCATGGTTTATTTGCAACGTAATAAATGAGTTACACATTTTGAAAATATACATTTATAGATTTCTCGGATCATGGAGAAATACCATCATGTTAAAATGAATTTTTTTTAAAAAAAGAAAGAAAATACTCGTGCAGAGTTGTAATTTCTTCAGCAGAATATGTTTTTTTTCCCTACATTGCTTTATGCTTGTAAGCTTTTCTTTAAAATAACCCAGCCCTGGTAACATCATGATGAAAGTATAAACTATAAATAACTTTGTTTTGGTTATAAATAAATGATAGCAGTCTCTGTGTTGCTATAGGAACTATATTTTATCTACCATTGATTTATTTGTGGGTTTTTAGTTGTGGGGGAGGTCGGGCGGATGTGGGAGTGTGGGGAATGAGATTGGGGAAAGAAGTATTCTTCCAGAAGTAAGAAATGAGGTTAAACAAGATTTACTGAACGTTTTTTTAGAACAAAATGTTCATAAAGTGAAAAGACAAAAGAAAGAGGAGCCATAAATCTCTAGAAGATGACAGGAGGGCAAGACAATCACGAAACTGTAAAAGTAAACGCCTGACTCACAAGCAGATGCATTAGAGATTTATCACTGTAGTCCTTGGAACATGACTTTTTTTTTGTTTTCAAGAAACAGTGGTTTTCGAACTAGGTGCCGGGGTACCTGCAAAGCGCGTCCTTTTGTTCCAAGGGTTGGGACTGACAATGTTAATCTTAATTTAAAAAAAAAAAAAAATTCTATATACGTGACGTCAAATGCGCCTGTATTATTGTATGGAATAAGTGGGACACTAGATATTTTCTTTACTTATGTGGGCATTTTACGGGGTACAGTAACGTAATGGTCTGAGCCAGCTGATATCAACATCTGAGATGACGTCATTTTGGATAGACATTTCGACAATGAACTGGAAGTTAATCAGTAGTGCTTGAAAAGGAAGGTGGTGGCGAGGGGTCTGAAGCAAAGAGAGGTTTGATAATTACCATCTGAGCTGAGAGTACTTATCAATAGACACAAAACGAGAAATGTTAGGAGACGACTGATGCGATACGCCATAGTGACAGAATTTTATATGTAAACATGCTACAGATAGAGATGTAAGCATGCTACAGACAGAAATGGAAGCATGCTACAGACAGAAATGTAAACATGCTACAGACAGAAAAGTAATCATGCTACAGATAGAGATGTAATCATGCTACAGATAGAAATGTCAGCATGATACAGATAGAAATGTAACCATGCTACAGATAGAAATGTAAACATGCTACAAATGGAAATTGAAACATGTAGCATATATTTAAACATGTTAGAGATAGAAATATAAACGTGCTACACATAGAAATGTAAGCATGATACATATAGAAATGTAAACATGCTGCAGATAGAAATGTAAACATGCTGCAGATAGAAATGTAAGCATGATACAGATAGAAATGTAAGCATGATACAGATAGAAATGTAAACATGCTACAGATAGAAATGTAAACATGCTGCAGATAGAAATGTAAATATGTTACAGATATATATGTATACAAGCTACACATAGAAATGTAAGGATGCTACAGATTGAAATGTAAACGTGCTACAGATAGAAATGTAAGCATGCTACCGAAAGAAATGTAAGCGTGCTACACATAGAAATGTAAGCATGCTACGGACAGAGACAGATAAAAGTAGTCCAATAATTTATCACTTGACACATGTAGGTGACCTTGCGGAGGCGTTGCGGGTAGGGGTCCCGCGGAGAAAGTATGGTCCTCATGGGTTAAAGTTTGTTTTTATGACGTAAGGACGAGATTACGTTGAAAAAAGGGACGTAAATCTTGACTTACGGAGTGACTCAAGGGAACAAGTGTGGACCTGAAGCAATAAATCTGCATCTAATAGATGTTTGCACAAAGCCTGGAGCCAGGAAATGTGCTGTCCAATGTTTGCTACAACCAGACAAAAAGATCTGCACCTAATAGATGTTTGAGCAAAGGTTGGTGCAAGGAAATGGGCTGTCATATGTTTGCTATAACCAGACCATTTACGGTATACTTCTTGTAACTTTCGGTTCGTACAACTAGTCTTGTCTTGTAATGTTATAACAGGCAGTAAAATAAAAGTGAACTTGACTTATTCACTTACAAACCAAATAGTGATGTTACTGGTGATTTGTCCAGGTTTAAAGTATATTGGGAAGTTATTGTTATCACGGCTAATTTGAATTAATGGTTAACTAGATTAATATGAAGTAATTACACCCTTTTCAATACTAAGGCGAGTAAAAGTCGAAATTAAACAAAGTAATGGTGAATAGTTCGAAGCGATTCTCTGAATATTGAAAGAGAAAATTTTATTTTTAAACCACTCTGTTACGTGATCCCGCTATTAACGAGAAGCGATATTATGGACCCCCAATTTTCACGTTATAGAGGGCTGTCCACAGTATCACTTGAACTTTATCTTTTTGTTAATTACCCTTTAAATGAATAATGACCACAAATATGTGATAATTACCCATTTTAATGCAGACTGACCAAAAAAAGTTGATAACTATAGCCTTTAAATTCACCCTGACCACGAAAATGTGATAATTACCTCCACTTTCGGGGAAGGAAGGGAACAATGAAGCATTATATCAACCAGGGACAGATCTGACATCGATGATACCATCGTAGATAAATTAAATTGCCTCCGGCTGTGGTGCCCCCCTGGGGTATGATTTTGACCTCTGCTTAGTGACGCCCCTTCGTATCTACTATATATTCCAAACTTAAACAAATCATTTTTTTTTTTAGGTCAGTTCAAGAAAATCATTTCTTTAGTAACATAGAGTGCATGATATGTCTTGTTTCTGGGAATGAGAGCTCTGAAAACGATTAGTCCCGAACTACTGGTGTGCTGTGAGACAATGCTATGGGAGACGATGCTATGTGAGACGATGCTATGGGAGGCGATGCTATGCGAGACGATGCTATGTGAGACGATGCTATGCGAGACGATGCTATGTGAGACGATGCTATGCGAGACGATGCTATGTGAGACATGCTATGCGAGACAATGCTATGTGAGACGATCCTATGGGAGACAATCCTATGGGAGACGATGCTATGCGAGACGATGCTATGCGAGACGATGCTATGCGAGACGATGCTATGTGAGACGATGCTATGTGAGACGATGCTATGCGAGACGATGCTATGCGAGACGATGCTGTGGGAGACGATGCTATGGGAGACGCGGCAAAATTCCTCCACAATGGAATGAAAAACTCGTAAACAGGATTTTCTTCTGTTCAATCAAAAGAGACAGCGACTGGCTGAAATAACAAGATGCCAACAGTTTGAAGTCAAAAAGCACAGTAAGTGAAATGTGTTTCGTCGATTATTGCCGTTGATCGCGTGCTTTTCACGCTTGCACTGTGCAATACTTCGACTTGGTGTTGATTGGTAGTTGTTTTAAAAAAAATTGAAACTACCCAGGTTGAAGTTCATCATTGATAATTGAAAATAAACCTAACACAAACTAATCCCCATCCTTGGGGACAAAGGTACGATAATATATTATATATATATATATATATATATGTATTTCATCTGATTTAATAGGGTAATGAAACTATTTATTTCATTCGATTTCATAAGGTAATGAATATATGTATTTCATCCGATTTCATAAGGCAATGAAACTATTTATTGCATTATTTCATCCGATTTGTTGACACAGTCAAACTCGTGTAAATAGTGCAATATTTTTAACGTTAATTATTGCTATCCAACACCATTGAAATGAATGTGGTCAATTTACAAATGACGACATCAGTAAGTCCTTGGTCCATGCTTTTGTTTGTGCCAAAACAACGTATACAAATATGAAACTTAAGCAGTTTGTGGCCTATTGTGTTAAGAATTGAATGATTAGAAATTTCAAGCCTACTCGGTTTTAGGATTTTATCAAATGTTTTAGGAAAGACAAGAGATCTCGGGACTAGCGATCACGAGACTTTAGATCACGAGATGAGTGAACAAGGGACCATCGATCACGGGACCAGCGAACATGGGACCAACGATAAAGAAGCCAACGATCACGAGATGAGCGATGACGGGACCAGCGATCATGGGAACAGCGATCACGTGGCAAGCGATTTTCGATCATGAGGCAAGCAATCACTGCACAAGCGATCACGGTAAAAAACGATCATGGAACAAGCGATCACGGGACCAGCGATCACGGGACAAGCGATCACGGGACCAACGATAAAGAGACCAACGATCACGAAATGAGCGATCACGGGACCAGTGATCTCAAGATGATATTTCGATGCTTATTGTAGAATCCCATTATTAACCCCATTTCTCACATCAGTAAAAATTCAGGCCATGCCGCATCAACACTCGACAAGTTAACCCAATTCTCTTTTCATCATTCGCTCAAAACAAAAATCTATTCCTAGCTGTTTTCTCATAGGGTACCTAGTCAGATTAAAAGTACATTGTTGTTTGAGTTGATACACATTTTAACCCGTGGGTTGATAGCTGCTTGCCATATTTGTTTTAGCTTTTGATTTACGCCCCGGTAACATGAGATCGTGTAGTGGTGGTATGGAGCCGACTTGCTGATAATTTACGTCAGAGCACTAAAAATATTCCTACAGATTCACCGACCAGCCATTAAAATCCCTAAATTAAACGTTTTAAAACTAATTGTTATGTAATTTTTAAAAAAATGCTCAGCTATTGCAACTATTAAGTTTATTTCCGGCCAGCAATCAAATCTGTAATGCTCCTGTCGTACAAATCAACTCTTTGCTATTTTTCGTGGAGTCAGAATCACAATCATGTCTTTTATGGTAACCAACCTTAGCCTGACGTCATATCCCGGAGCTGACGTCACCAGCACTAGTTATTTCTCCAGCTCGCCAACAACGTTCCATTTGAAAGCCACGGCTTAGGGCGAGATGGTCGGGTCCATAAATCAAAACCTTATCATCGGTAAGCGATGTTGATCTTATTGCCGGGCGCTTGTACGTCCCTAAGCCTCCTTTAACAAAACGTTCTTATCCTACTTTGTTCCCACACCCCTTGTGATAACCTCGATGGCCCTGCATGGCGTACCCGTGACCTGGATTTAGGTTCATGGGTAGTGAGGACGCAGGGGGGAAAAAAAGGGGGGGGGAGGGAGTTGGGGAAGGGGAGGGGGGGCGTACATGTTTGTCAAGATTCTTCCTTTTGTTACCGAGAGGGCAGCGCAGGTAGAAAAACTCGTGTCAACATTGAGTGACCCTTTTCTTTAAAAAGTTATTCTAGTAAGCAACTTAGCGTTGTATACCCGTCTGGCTTTTTGTCGGAGTATGCAAGTATGGCTTTTTATCTGGGTATGCAAGTATGGCTTTTTGTCTGAGTATGCAAGTATGGCTTTTTATCTGGGTATGCAACTATGGCTTTTTGTCGGAGTATGCAAGTATGGCTTTTTATCTGGGTATGCAAGTATGGCTTTTTGTCTGAGTATGCAAGTATGGCTTTTTATCTGACTATGCAAGTATGGCTTTATGTCTGGGTGGTGTAAATTCTGCTTTATTCTATGGCAGTAAAATATCTTAAGTCCTTTCGTTCATAAGCCGACACCGTTAGTTTTTGTTGGCGGAGCAGCAAAATGCGGCACTGAATAAAATAATGTATGTTTAAAAAGACTTTGAAACTACTAATATACAATAGCATGTTTAACACAGATTCTCTTTTTGCGTGTATACTGCTAAATATGGTAATCATATTGAGCATATTCCAATAAACAGAACCTCAGAGATCTGAAATAAAAATGTCATTATTCAACAAGTACTGTAATACTCTTTAAACATGAGAGTCACAAAGTTAGGGCATAGCGTGTGACCCAATTTTGCACACGGACAATTTTTGCACACGGCCAATTTTCACACGGCCAATTTTGCAAACTGCTTTATGATAACTTCTAATTATTTTTTTTTCCACTGTTTTCCATAATAAAATCAGACGGAGAAAATTGCACAAAAAAATCTCCTATGACCCCTTTATAAGCCAACAGATCCAATCATCCCAGTCCCTTGAAATATTATTATGATTTCTTTTTTCTTTTAAAGTCGGCGTATGAACGAGGATGTATGACAATATAAGGTATTCATTGGGCACGGATATTTTACACGTGTACAGTAGTACAAACGTTTCATGCTAGTGGCGATACAATAAGAGTACCTCTACCTAATGACGCGAGCAATCCTCTGTTTCCCAATATAATATTTGTTGGATTCGCTGGTGTTGAAGATACGTGCCCAACATAATCGCCTGTCCTACGTGCCCGACATAATTGCCTGTCTTACGTGCCCGACATAATTGCCTGTCTTACGTGTCTCGACATCCTGTCGTTTTTATGTACATCAGGACACCGGCAATAACATTTGTTGTCAACAAACTGCCCGAAGGGGTCAGCCTGCTTGCTAACCGGCAATGACAGTTGTTGTCCACAAACTGCCCGAAGGGGTCAGCCTGCTTGCTAACCGGCAATGACATTTGTTGTCCACAAACTGCCCGAAGGTGTCAGCCTGCTTGCTAACCGGCAATGACAGTTGTTGTCCACAAACTGCCCGAAGGGGTCAGCCTGCTTGCTAACCGGCAATGACATTTGTTGTCCACAAACTGCCCGAAGGGGTGAGCCTGCTTGCTAACCGGCAATGACAGTTGCTGTCCACAAACTGCCCGAAGGGGTCAGCCTGCTTGCTAACTCTTTGCACTAAACATGTCAACGCACTATACAGCTTTCTCGTGTATTTGTCAAGGAGATTCGGAGATTCTAGTTTGCCGAGGGCTGAATTCAAAACGAGGTTAATGAAACATCTATCAGGGAGACTTGTTTAATAGGTTGATTTAAAATAGTATGCCCAACACGGCACTATTTATCCTCTTTATATTTATTTATTTTTTTTTTCAAAATAAGACCAACATAGCGAAGTCAGGCTTCATACTTTTAACTATTAGTTAAACTAAAATGCTTGGAATTAATAGCACGTTACGCCTTTTACGACATTGGTGCAAAACTCCATATGGAATGAGAAACATTATTTGAAAAGTGATCAACCCTCTTTAGAGTTTGCTGGGAAATGTGAAAGAAATATGACATATTGCTGATATTGTTTGTTGGAAATGTAATGAAATACGACATATTGCTGATATTGTTTGATGGAAATGTGAAAGAAATATGACATATTGCTCATATTGTTTGTTGGAAATGTAATGAAATACGACATATTGCTGATATTGTTTGATGGAAATGTGAACGAAATACGACATTTCTGATATTGTTTCTTGGAAATATAAACGGCATATGAAATATTTCGGGTGTATTTTGTTGGAAATAAATTGACATGAAGTAATGAAGACCCTTGCTGGTCTCTGGCGTGAATGTAATTATTTTTTTTTTAAGAAATGGATCAAAGCAGTGAAAAGTATCCAAGATATGTTAGGATTGCACGGCTCAAAATAACCGACTCAGCACGGATAGAGTTCAGCCCCCCACTACATTACTGGTATGTTCTACAGGAAGCTGCTGTCCTGCGAAAAACATCATTTTAAATAAGGTTAGATCTAATTGAACATTTTTTTCCCGCATTTTAATTTACTATTTAAAAAATAAATTATTTCCATGGTGTGATGCACATGTAGGGGCATACCTTGCTTTGCACCAAGATGACATTGTACACAATGGCGTAGCTGTTGCAGACCGCACCGGGTGACATCATCTCCGGGAATGAATTGAAAAAGTGCATATTTTACAGAGCACAAACTGCTCGGTCTAACAAGGTGTAACCAATCCAAAAGCGTGCTTTTTTTAAAAAAAAAAACAACTCAATGGTTGATGCGCCAGAAAATGATTCAACGCCGATGTAAGTGTTCGATAACTTCCGTAAGTGACATGAAGCCATATTTGCCTCAATTCTGATGAATAAAGCTTTCCATTGATACCAACTACGATGTGGTCGGGTGATTCTAAGTTCCCGTTACAGTTCTTAACTACATTTACCTCCTGACCTTCAATTAATGTGTTGTTGTTGTTATTGTTAAAATGAGGACTTATTTTAACAAGAAGAAATCCTTCGTGGAAGTTGGGGGATGGCGTCGGGGGGGAGGGAGGGGATGGCGACACTACACCATGTGTTTACCGCACCGGGTGACACCAACCTTAGCTACGCCATTCATTGTACAGCCACATGCTAATTCAGCTTAAAGGGCTTCTAGCAAGATTTTCTTTTCTCCTTTTGTCCTGGATGCTCCCCATCAACCTATTTACCCATCATATTAAGAATGAATCCGGGTATTTACGCACCACATTTGGAAAACACTTGAGTAGACATCTGGGGCAGGTTGTCATTAGAGTCCAGCACCTCTAGAAAGCCGGTGACCAGTTTCGATCAAAGTGGGGTGGTGGGAGAGGGGTGCGGAGGGGGCGGTCTGCACTGGCGTAATTTGTTTGTGGGGGCATTGAGGGTAGTATTTGCGGAAAACTGTAGAGGTTTTTCGTTGAAGGTGGGTACAGCACAGGGAAAGCGATCACTTAGAAGGCAATGCTTTCTATAACCAAAAAAAATATTTATAATATTTAAGAATGAGGTAGGCTGACCGTAACGCAAAAGAAACGAAGCGATTTAAATACGTTCGGATTCTTAAAAATAAGTATGTTTATTTCCTATTGATTTACGGAAATCAAATAAATTTAAATGCGCAAAAAAAAATTAATATATTAACTTGTATTTTAGTCAATGTTTAAGTATAATTATTATAAATTACAAATACATTTAAAATAAATATAAAGGAACTATTTTAAGCATTTTTCTTCGAGTTTGAAAGTTATGAGAAACCGGGTGTGTACATTTGTACGTGGATGGCAGTAAATTTAAATCCTATGATATTACAGCACAAAAAAATGAGATGATACATTCTCTTTTTACTAATAAACATATGGTCACCGATGAAGAAAATCAATGACGTTAGCAAAACGTGGGTACATTTACATAAGTACACCCATGAATATACAAAACCAATCATTTTACACACGTGACAATTTAATTTTGAAAATGGAGATGGCTTAATATTTTCGTTAAAAATTGAAAATATATTTTTGTTTTTACTTTGCGAAAAACTAAATTGGGTGTGTATTCTTATGAGTTTAATAACATGTCTGAGAAAAAGCAGACGCCCAAGGCTGTTACAGACGAGAAAAACGGTTAAGAAAATCTTCTTTTCTATGAAATAATTCTTTGTTTTACTATTTTCTGATAATATAGTAGAAGACAAAGGCAAAGGTTTATTAAAATTTTTAATGAAGAAATCAGTGTATAAATTATTTTAATATAAATTATACTTAAAAGGGCATATAAAGTTTTGCTGTATATTTTAGATTGTTTTCACAATTTTTAGAGAAACATTTTTTTTAGTTTAGGGGCACGTAAAAAAAATGTGTAGGGTAGGCCCAACATTCAATAACTTAAAAAACACATGACATCTGAAGTATTTCTCTAGCGTAGAAATCAGTGAGAGAAAATTGAGAGAAAATCACGATTTAATTAAGGATCATTTAGTCTTGGTAATTTAAGGTCATGTTAACAGGGGAAGAAAGTTGTATAGGTGCTCGAAAAGGGTTAGTGTAGGTGCATTATATATAGCAGGAAAATACTTTCTAAAACTTTTAACGATTTTTGAAACGTAAACACCATTTCATAGATATTTATTTTTAAAATAAAGAATTGTGATGAGTTTTAACAATAGCAGGTAAAAATTATCGAAAAAGTGCCTGCCAATATTTACTCGATAACATCGGGTGATATTTTCTAGTAATATAATATTAAATATATACAAAATATAAATAATATAAACCTTAGATTTTGTTTAATTTGAAAAAAAAAATGCTTTGTAAGTGGAATAAAACCATTTTATTTATTAACATCTAGTGCCAGATCAAATGGTTTTGCTACTGTCACTTTGACCAGGGAGGGAGAATACCATCGAACGTTTTGAAGGTTCCCCAATGAATCTGGTGATGGAGATTGGGGACTGGACTTAGTGAACCACAGAAGTTTTTTTATAAAATAATTTTTAATTGAATGTAGCACCACTAGGTTGGGCCGCTCATGATATGGCACCCCCACATTCATATGGCACCCCAACACTCATGTGGCACCCCCACACTCATGTGGCACCCCGACACTCATGTGGCGACCCTACGCTAAAGATTTTCAATTAAGACAAGGCACTTTTTCTCAAGAATTCTTCCACCCCCTCCCCCCCCCACCCTTTTCTCATTTTCCCTTTTTTGTGTGATGCGTTACAGGAAACCAACAAGATATCAGCCTAACCCTTCACAAGAACTAACTATGTGATCACAGCTGGCTATGAAAGTAACTATGAGATTAGTCTTAGTGATATCTCTATAAGCTCAGCAGGGGATACAACTGTTGGAAGCGTTAAGTTTTTAAGGGGACATCATTTGTATTTCATATGTTCTAAAGATATGCTGTGCTTCTATTTGATTTAAAGGGTTTAATCATAGAAGGATAATTTAAAAGGAAGCTCTTGAGACAGCAAAAATCCTTTCCATAAATCTTAGTTCTTCTTTGATTTTTTTTGTCCGGTTTCATTATTCATTGCAAATAAAGTGGTCCGAAAAAGAAAATATCAATTTATAATTAAAATAAAGATATCGTCACACCTAAAATTAGTGGCCATCATTTTATCACAAATCTTTATAATAAATTTAAAAAAAAAAGGTGAAGAACTCCTGGCACGGTGGTACACTGTATAAATACAACTTCCATATACTGTAACCAGAGAAAGATAAGAAGCCTTGCACCATATCAATATTTGAACGCTTTACAAAAACAAAAAAAAATGTTATTTATCATCCTGTGCGGGGTTTCTAATATAATCCTTTAAAGCCATTGTAAACATGTCCACGATGGGGAGCTCAGAGACATTATTGATATCAGCTTAATGTTTGATTAGCAAAAACAACTTGGTCCCAGACAGCCAGGTATAAAGGAAAGGTGTGGGTGTATAAGACGGGACAAGGCACAAGAAAGGTTTGCGAGACTTTGTGGTAGTCGTTATCTGAAGAATTCTGTGACATAACAAAGATCAGCAAATGAAGATCCCAGATACTTCCCGTGTGTACAATTTTTCTGGGAGTTAAATAGAGAGAAAAATTAATTTGCTGTGGCTCTCAAATGATTGGGGGGTTTTTTTGTCAGTGTAACCAAAGGTTTAAATTTGATAAAATACCATTTTCTAGGCAAGACCGTCAAAGTCAGGGTTAAAAGATTGAGGGTTTAAAATGAAGCGATCTTCTTTGCTTTTCCCCCACACAGACTCTCTCAAGTGCTAGGAACTGTTAGCTGGTCTCAAATAAGTTTCTTAACTTGAATAAAAGATAGTTGATTTTAGGTAGGCTCTTAACTTGAATGAAAGATGGCTGGTTTCAAATCAAGCTATTAACTTTGAATGAAAGGTATCTAGTTTAAGATGGTTATACTTATTTCACAGATGTTGAATGACACTAAATTTGAAGTGCTTCATCAAGTTTGAGATTTACCTTCTAAAGTTGAATTTATAGAGATTCAAATTTCTGACTGTCTCTGCAAAATCCCATATTGAAAATTTGTTGAATAGATAAACCTCTGATTACATCCCCTAGAAACTTCTCATTGCATCACTTATAAACCTCTCATAACATCACTTATAAACCTCTCATAACATCACTTATAAACCTCTCATAAAATCACTTATAAACCTCTCATAACATCACTTATAAACCTCTCATAACATCACTTATAAAACTCTCATTACATCACTTATAAACATATCATTACATCACCTAGAAACCTCTCATTACATCACTTATAAACCTCTCGTTACATCACGTGCTATTTTCAAAGCTGTCCAATGCAAGCACCAAAGGGAACAACTGGCTGGTAAAGGTATAAAGACAACAAATTTACTCAGGTTATCGTTCTAATCTAGGTTTTTCCCTATTTTTGAAAGGATATGATAGTGGAGTTCTGCGGCAACCAGATTAATAGAGGTACCTTGGAGACCACTGTGGTTCCATTTAATAGCTGCAACTCATTCAACACTTAACCCCCTTTGTTCTGTCCTCAATTTCTGAACTTTACCAACAAAAAAAGCGAAGTAAGCCGTATTAAAAGCTCAAAGAATAATAGAACAACTTAAATAGTGTACAAAATATAATATGCTAATTTGTGCTATTACAATTTTAATTACAAAATAAACTTTAAAAAAATATGTACAAATATTAATGTGAGCTTTCCAGTAAGTGTATTAAAAAATGTTAAGCGGCCATTGCCTTGTAATTTGTTAAAATCAAGTCAGAAGAAACAGAAACATTTAAAGTAGGATAAATAACTGTATAAATTATATTTACATTTTACTGGAGATCTATGAAGTTTATGAAGAACAATCGTCAAAAAAAACGCCTTTTCCGAAAAGTATTTTTTTTCCTTATCTATTATGTTTGAAAAAAGTTGAGTAGAAAAGTAAGAAAACTACTAAAGTTTAAAATTCGTTGGCAAGATAGTGCTTTGTTATTTGTATTATTAAATTTAGAGCTACAAATGATTGTAAAATAAGAAAAGAAAATATTTAAGCCCTTAAAAAATTTCTTGTAGGATAAATCACGGTCAAATAATCGCTACACCAACTTTAGAATATTTTAGAAATAATTGATTTCAAATTTGTTCAATAACTTGCTTACCTATCAACATCACAAACAATTAACAAGACAAAAGGAAATGCTCATGATAACAACACGAAACATAAACTATTAAGCCCTAATCACCATATACAGTAAGTCATCATCATCATCATTATGTCCCTTAGGCCTTGGACCGTTTGGGCGCCCCAGATGACATGTGCACTACCCTCCTCCATTCGTCTCTGTCTTCTGCACTACGCACAGCATCGCTCAGTGTTAGTCCTGTCCACTCTTTGATTTTATCCTCCCATCTTTTTCTTTGTCTTTCTCTTCTTCTTCTTCCTCTTTACGTGCCCTGCAATATTTCTTTGGCAAACCCTTGTTTCATTGTTACGTGGCCATACCATTGTAGTTTGCATTTTTTCACAGTCAGCAGTATGTCATCGTACTCCCAAATGCCTGGCGAACCCTTCTTTCACAATATCATTGGAGATATGGTCCCTATAGCCAAAAATGCTTCTGAAGCATCTCATCTCCATCGCCTTTATTTTCCTTTCATGATCGGGGTGTACTGTAGAGGATACGCACGCATACAGGAAAATGGAGAGGACTAATGAGTGCATCTGCATGATTTTGGTGCTGTGGGCTATATTTTTGTTATTCCATATTTTCTTGAGCCTCTTTAGTGCTGTTGTAGTCTGCGCAATCCTGGACATCAGTTCGGGATTGTAGCCTTCTTCTGAGATTATTGCTCCTAGGAATTTGAAGCGGCCGACAGTCTCTAGTCTTTCCTCCCCGAACTTAATTTCAGTGTTGATGCATGTGGTTTTATTTGTCATCATTGTTGTCTTTTCGGCACTGATTAGCATGCCGTAGGACGACGAGGTCTTATCGGGACGCTTTACCAGTTTGGCTAGCTTTTTTTCGTTCCCAGCTAGTCCGTCTATGTCGTCCGCAAAGCGTAGGTTGATGATTGTTCAGCCACCAATGCTGACTGTCCCTTCATCCTCTTCCAGAGCATCTGACATAATTCTCACTAGGAAGATGTTGAACAGGGTGGGGGAGAGCAGGCATCCTTGTCGTACTCCAACCGTGGTCTTGAGCCATTCTGCGATGTTGCTGTTGAGGGAGACTGCACTGGTGGCCTTATCATAGAGGTTGCATATCATTCTGGTTAGGTTTGTGTTGATGTGGCCCATAAAGCAGAATGCCAAACCCTGTCGAATGCTTTCTTGAAGCCCACAACGACGTGGTATAGGTTTTGTTGGTGTTGAGTATGTTTCTCACCTAGTATTCGGAAGTTTAGAATCTGCCCCGTCCTTGTCTGAAGCCCGCCTGTTCTTCAGCAATGATTCTGTCGGTATATGGTTGTAGTCGGTTCAATATGATCTTCAGCATGAACTTGCTTGGATGGCTTAATAGGCTAATGGTGCGATAGTTTTGGCATAGCTGTAGGTTACCTTTTTTGGGGAGGGTGATGATAAGCGATTGAGTCCATGGTTTAGGCCATTCTCCTGTAAGCCATATTTTGTAACAAATATTGAATAGGGCACTTATCATTTCTTCTCCTCCTTGTTTCACCAACTTGGCAGGGATATTATTCACTCCTGTGGCCTTTCCTGTTTGGAGTGCTTGGACTGCTGCTGCTACTTCTGCGCGGAAAATCGGGTAGTTATTATTTTCTTTTGCTGGAGAACCATTACGGATCTCTGGGTCTATCTTTATATTTTCATTATACAGCTCTGAAAAGTATTCAGTCCATCGTTTTATGATATGATTTTCCTCGGTCAAACATATACCATTTGTATCATGTATGGTAGTACTAGGCTCTTGTTTTGCAGTGGTAAATTATTTCATCAACTGATAAGCTTTTTTGCTATTGTTTTTCTTCAAGCAGTTTTAAATGTCGTAGCATTGCTCTTTAATCCAGTTCTTCTTTGCCCTTTTCATATCCTTTTTTGATCGCTTGGTAAACTGTCCTATATTTTTAAATGGCCCCCTCTGTATCTACTATTTTTTTTTTCTTTAACTACCTCCGTTTATCACATAGATCAAGTAGGTCAGCTGTCACCCATGGTTTTCGGGTTGGTCGATGTTTACCAAAGATGTCGTAAGCTGTGTCCGTCACAGCTGTGTTGAAGTTATCATCGATGTGTCCATGTCTGAACAGTCGGCATCTATGATGATAAGCGCTGCAAATTGTCCTCCTATTATTGCCTGGAAGGCTTCTGATACTTTGGGATCCTTCAGCTTTTCAAGGTCGAATTTGATTCTGGTATTTCCTTTTTGTTTACCCTCTTTAAGTGCAGCCTAAAGGTCATCATGACTAGGTTATGGTCGCTTCCAATGTCAGCTCCAGGGAAGCTGCGAGTCTTGGCAATGTTTATACTAGACCGGAAGCGTGTTTGCAACATGCTGTAATCAATGCAGTAAGTGAGTACAATAAAAAGAAGTCAGCAAGTGACAGCACTAGTAACAGCTTTTCTACTATTCACACCAAATAAAAACATATGTGAAGTAATGGCAGCTTTACTGTCAAGATCAAAGACTTAACCCATGAGCTAGGAACAGTTGCCAGATGTTTGTCCAACCAGGCCAGAGGCTTTGATAAATAAATTGATGGGTGAATTGCCATCGATCGACAAGACACTTGGCAGACCAAGACTGTTTAGAAGTCTTAATTGAAAAAGTGAACATTAACATTTGGAAATAAGATGTTTACCAAAACATGATATAATTAATAAAATGATAATTAGCTCTTAAATTGTTCAAGTTAATCATGTGCCAGGTGTTCATGGGGATTATAATTATTAATTATAAACTTATGTCATTATAAAATAGTCATTGGATTTCATGGATTAAAGCCTTTGCTAAAATCTTTTCAGGCATTTACCTCATCAATATAAAAAGGCCAACCAATCTGCCCCCCACACTTGAGAGAAGAGACAGAGTCTCGGCATCAATGAAACTAACGGGGATTTATGATGGTAAAAAAATTTTAAGAAATTAAAAAAAAAATAATTTTAAAAAAGCTGTAGATCGATTTCAATTCAATGATAATTTCACAATTTCAAGAATACTTTCACAATTTCAAGAATACTTTCACAATTTCAAGAATACTTTCACAATTTCAGTAATACTTTCACAATTTCAAGAATACTTTTGGAATGTCAGTAATACTTTCACATTTTCAGTAATACTTTCACAATTTCAAGAATACTTTTGGAATGTCAGTAATACTTTCACATTTTCAGTAATACTTTCACAATTTCAAGAATACTTTCACAATTTCAGTAATACTTTTGGAAGTCAGTAATACTTTCACAATTTCAGTAATACTTTCACAATTTCAGTAATACTTTCACAATTTCAAGAATACTTTTGGAATGTCAGTAATACTTTCACAATATCAGTAATACTTTTGGAATGTCAGTAATACTTTCACAATTTCAGTAATACTTTCACAATTTCAATAATACTTTCACAATTTCAAGAAATCTTTCACAATTTCAGTAATACTTTCACAATTTCAATAATTAAAGAAACAAAACATTCTAAAGATGACTTTAGAAGGGAAAAAAGAAAACAATAAATAGATATTTGCATAATTTCAGACCTGATATGAATAGTGTAAGTATGGCCAAAAGATTTGTTAATGTGGCCGGCATCTCTGGAACTGCACTGGTATTCTTCTTGTCTGAGTGAAAGGACTCGGCATTTTGGAGTGTATCAAGCATCTTCCATGGACACTTTCGATACCTGCGGTGTGCCACAGGGCTCAGTTTTAGGGCCTATTCTGTTCTCCATGTACACTAGCCAGCTCGGCAGAATTATTTAAAGTTATGGTATATCCCGCAAATTATTTGAGGATGACACAGAAATGTACAAGTGTTTCCTTCCTGATCATTTGGACAGTGCTGCTGTTGTTCAGGCTGTCTGGACTGTTGACTTGTGGTGAAGGAATGGATGTCATGAAACAGACTTAAATTAAATGACGATAAGGCTGAGGCAATTATGAATGGTTCGGACGCCAAAATTCGGAAGATTGCATCGCATCAGTAAAAGTTGGTGCTTCTGAAATCCCCTTGTCCAACACTGTCAGATCTTGTCTTCTGTTATGACAGTAAACTTACAATGATTCCTCATATAAGTTCTGTGGACGGTGCTTGGTTCTGTCATCTACGCCCTGGGTCAGCTGCGTCCTCAACTTAATAGGAGAGCAGCCAATACTTTAACAGTCACTCTAATCCAATCAAGATTACTGTAACAGTTGTCTGATGGGTTTACCTCAAAGCCAAATTCAGAAACTCCAGAATATAAAAATACTGCAGCAAGCATTGTATCGCTTATAAAGAAATCTAACCACATCACCCCAGTTCTTAAAGATCTCCATTGGCTTCCTGTGAGTGAGCGCATTGACCTGATTAAATTTAAAGAGTTTATTTCTAAAAATGTATCCATAAAGAACTTGCACACTTCAAACAGTCCTTATTGAGAGTTCCCAGAAATTAAATATGTAAAAAGGGAAAAAACGGCTGAAGAGCTTCTGATTATGGCTGACAAGAGTTTAATTAGTTTAAAGCAGATGAAAGTTAACACTTTGAAAAACTACTCTGACTGACAGGAATATAAAAAGTGTGTTGGACTGCGATAAAGCTTTAAAATAGATTAATTAGACAACAACAATTTGCGTCAATTTTTTTTTCAAAATAGGAGGATAACATTAATATTTTTTTGTCATCATAACTTCCCCAACCAGTTTGGTGTGTGCATCAGACGCACTTGGCAAAGAAAAAGTAAAGTAATGAGAGGTTTTTAAGTGATGTAATGAGAGGTTTTTAAGTGATGTATTGAGAGGTTTTTAAGTGATGTAATGATAGGTTTTTATGTGACATAATGATAGGTTTTTAAGTGATGAAATGAGAGGTTTTTAAGTGATGAAATGAGAGGTTTTTAAGTGATGTAATGAGAGGTTTTTAAGTGATGAAATGAGAGGTTTTTAAGTGATGAAATGAGAGGTTTTTAAGTGATGTAATGAGAGGTTTTTAAGTGATGAAATGAGAGGTTTTTAAGTGATGTAATGAAAGGTTTTTAAGTGATGCAATGAGTGGTTTTTAAGTGAAGTAATGAGAGGTTTTTAAGTGATGTATTGAGAGGTTTTTAAGTGATGTAATGATAGGTTTTTAAGTGATGCAATGAGTGGTTTTTAAGTGAAGTAATGAGAGGTTTTTAAGTAATGTAATGAGAGGTTTAAATTAATGTAATGAGAGGTTTAAATTAATGTAATGAGAGGTTTAAATTAATGTAATGAGAGGTTTAAATTAATGTAATGAGAGGTTTAAATTAATGTAATGAGAGGTTTAAATTAATGTAATGAGATGTTTAAATTAATGTAATGAGAGGTTTAAATTAATGTAATGAGAGGTTTAAATTAATGTAATGAGAGGTTTAAATTAATGTAATGAGAGGTTTTTAAGTGATGCAATGAGTGGTTTTTAAGTGAAGTAATGAGAGGTTTTTTAATGATGTATTGAGAGTTTTTTAAGTTATGTAATGATAGGTTTTTAAGTGATGCAATGAGTGGTTTTTAAGTGAAGTAATGAGTGGTTTTTAAGTAATGTAATGAGACGTTTAAATTAATGTAAAGAGAGGTTTAAATTAATGTAATGAGAGGTTTAAATTAATGTAATGAGAGGTTTAAATTAATGTAATGAGAGGTTTAAATTAATGTAATGAGAGGTTTAAATTAATGTAATGAGAGGTTTGAATTAATGTAATGAGAGGTTTAAATTAATGTAATGAGAGGTTTAAATTAATGTAATGAGAGGTTTAAATTATTGTAATGAGACGTTTAAATTAATGTAATGAGAGGTTTAAATTAATGTAACGAGCGGTTTAAATTAGTGTAACGAGAGGTTTAAATTAATGTAACGAGAAGTTTAAATTAATGTAACGAGAGGTTTAAATTAATGTAACGAGAGGTTTAAATTAATGTAACGAGAGGTTTAAATTAATGTAACGAGAGGTTTAAATTAATGTAACGAGAGGTTTAAATTAATGTAACGAGAGGTTTAAATTAATGTAACGAGAGGTTTAAATTAATGTAACGAGAGGTTTAAATTAATGTAACGAGAGGTTTAAATTAATGTAACGAGAGGTTTAAATTAATGTAACGAGAGGTTTAAATTAATGTAACGAGAGGTTTAAATTAATGTAACGAGAGGTTTAAATTAATGTAACGAGAGGTTTAAATTAATGTAACGAGAGGTTTAAATTAATGTAACGAGAGGTTTAAATTAATGTAACGAGAGGTTTAAATTAATGTAACGAGAGGTTTAAATTAATGTAACGAGAGGTTTAAATTAATGTAACGAGAGGTTTAAATTAATGTAACGAGAGGTTTAAATTAATGTAACGAGAGGTTTAAATTAATGTAACGAGAGGTTTAAATTAATGTAACGAGAGGTTTAAATTAATGTAACGAGAGGTTTAAATTAATGTAACGAGAGGTTTAAATTAATGTAACGAGAGGTTTAAATTAATGTAACGAGAGGTTTAAATTAATGTAACGAGAGGTTTAAATTAATGTAACGAGAGGTTTAAATTAATGTAACGAGAGGTTTAAATTAATGTAACGAGAGGTTTAAATTAATGTAACGAGAGGTTTAAATTAATGTAACGAGAGGTTTAAATTAATGTAACGAGAGGTTTAAATTAATGTAACGAGAGGTTTAAATTAATGTAACGAGAGGTTTAAATTAATGTAACGAGAGGTTTAAATTAATGTAACGAGAGGTTTAAATTAATGTAACGAGAGGTTTAAATTAATGTAACGAGAGGTTTAAATTAATGTAACGAGAGGTTTAAATTAATGTAACGAGAGGTTTAAATTAATGTAACGAGAGGTTTAAATTAATGTAACGAGAGGTTTAAATTAATGTCATGAGAGGTTTAAATTAATGTAATGAGAGGTTTAAATTAATGTAATGAGAGGTTTAAATTAATGTAATGAGAGGTTTAAATTAATTTAATGAGAGGTTTAAATTAATGTAATGAGAGGTTTAAATTAATGTAATGAGAGGTTTAAATTAATGTAATGAGAGGTTTAAATTAATGTAATGAGAGGTTTAAATTTATGTAATGAGAGGTTTAAATTAATGTAATCAGAGGTTTAAATTAATGTAATGAGAGGTTTACATTAATGTAATGAGAGGTTTACATTAATGTAATGAGAGGTTTAAATTAATGTAACGAGAGGTTTAAATTAATGTAACGAGAGGTTTAAATTAATGTAACGAGAGGTTTAAATTAATGTAACGAGAGGTTTAAATTAATGTAACGATTGGTTTAAATTAATGTAACGAGAGGTTTAAATTAATGTAACGAGAGGTTTAAATTAATGTAATGAGAGGTTTAAATTAATGTAATGAGAGGTTTAAATTAATGTAATGAGAGGTTTAAATTAATGTAATGAGAGGTTTAAATTAATGTAATGAGAGGTTTAAATTAATGTAATGAGAGGTTTAAATTAATGTAATGAGAGGTTTAAATTAATGTAATGAGAGGTTTAAATTAATGTAATGAGAGGTTTAAATTAATGTAATGAGAGGTTTTAATTAATGTAATGAGAGGTTTGAATTAATGTAATGAGAGGTTTAAATTAATGTAATGAGAGGTTTAAATTAATGTAATGAGA
Organism: Lymnaea stagnalis; assembly: GCA_964033795.1. Taxonomy (NCBI): domain Eukaryota; kingdom Metazoa; phylum Mollusca; class Gastropoda; family Lymnaeidae; genus Lymnaea; species Lymnaea stagnalis. The sequence continues at coordinate 722,672 of CAXITT010000026.1, read as the reverse complement.
GGTTTAAATTAATGTAATGAGAGGTTTAAACTAATGTAATGAGAGGTTTTTAAGTGATGCAATGAGTGGTTTTTAAGTGAAGTAATGAGAGGTTTTTAAGTGATGTATTGAGAGGTTTTTAAGTGATGTAATGATAGGTTTTTAAGTGATGCAATGAGTAGTTTTTAAGTGAAGTAATGAGAGGTTTTTAAGTAATGTAATGAGAGGTTTAAATTAAAGTCATGAGAGGTTTAAATTAATGTAATGAGAGGTTTAAATTAATGTAAAGAGAGGTTTAAATTAATGTAATGAGAGGTTTAAATTAATGTAATGAGAGGTTTAAATTAATGTAATGAGAGGTTTAAATTAATGTAATGAGAGGTTTTTAAGTGATACCAGAGAGGTTTATCTATCCAATACATTTTTTAAAAGGAATATTGCATTTGGCAACCAGACATTTGAAGCTCTCTCTATACATTGAACTTCAGATGTTAAATCTTCAACTTGATCAAGCAGTTCATGTTCAGTGTTGTTCAACATTTGTAAAAATAGCCATTTCAAACCCTCCATAGTGACAAATACGAGCAAAATGTGAACACTCCAAAATTGTGGATTTGAGTTCAAGTCCAGGCCAATAACCTAGACATTCAAAGAAACAATACCAAAATCATGGGTGAATGAAACTCGTTAAAATTTATGGCAACCATTCGAATTGAAGGAAAAGAAAACTCAAAACCATTAATATATCATGACAAAGGGAAAATTCCGGCTACTCATGCGATGTGGAAAAATTAAAAAGCATTGCAAGAGACAAGGGACACTGTGGGTTATTCAATGCATACTATCCTTGCTCCTAGACGTCTTGATCAAGTCTGGAGGTTAGATCAAAAAAGCAAAAGGCGAGATTGGACAAACTGCGTAATCCTCGCTAACTGTAAAGAAAATACAGCAGAAGTCAAGAGTACTATTAAGGTCGAATATAACCATGGTCATTTCGTATGGCAATGACCAACAACAAGTCACAAGTGACAGGTATTTAACTTGGTTTTTGCCCCTGGATTTTCTAAAAAAAATCCTGTATATCGCCCCCTTTATAAAAAATAAAATAATAAATCCTAACAGATAATCATTTGACTTAATGTGACACAGAAGCTAATTTAGAATGAATAATGCATTTTTTTTTATGTACATTTATTTTTTCAATTAGTGTCCTCGTCGCTGTACTAAAGCAATTAAGATTACAACACCAACTGCCAGTACTGAAGAGGCAACACAAAAATACATTGGACTTGCTGCGTTGCCCGTGGCCTCAAGCATGGGGCCCATGATGGCCGAGATCAGCAAGTACATGATCGGTATTGTCACGGCCACTTTAGAGATGGTTGAGCCATAGTCGGAACTGTCCACCCCTTCATGAACATCACCTTGGAATTTCTGAGCCCCTTTATTCTTGTCAAGTACTTGGTTTGTCTATAGGATAGAGACATAATTGTGTGAAGTTTGTCATAACTACAATGATAACTTAGAATCATATTGAAAGTTTGATACATAATAAATTATTTATTTTTAATTGTTCTATGTGTCCGTCAAATTCTTAACCGACGTTTGGCCGTTTAATCTTCAGCTACCAGCACATAGTTTAAACTTTAACGATAATTTAATACGTTACATAGGTAAATAAAAATGTGACATCAATTAAATATAACATAAAATTTATAGTAGATGCCCGATACAACTTACCAGGATATACCATAATTTAGATACAATATAATCGTAACATCGTTCACCAAATTTCATACATTCATTCGCACATACACGTTTTCACAAAGTGCGTGTACAGAAAAATATTTAAAATATCTTATGCCATACAACTCTTCCACAAATCTAATAAAAATCTGTCTAGCTCCAACATCACGCAGATCAATAAGCATCATAGATTTAATACTATATCAAACATGTTGCTACTTATAAACATATAATGCCTTCAGCACGATATTTTACAAACGTGATTAAACCCAAAGTACCTCGGGATACTCCATCATGTGGACAGTCTCAGTCGCCAGAGTAAAAGGCGTGGTATACGAGAGGGTCCTAATCATTCCCCATATCAGAGCTGTGACGTAGAAGACAGAAAGCTCCTTGCTGAGAGCAAAGGACAGGACTACGGACATGTTGACAAAGGACACTATGAAAAATTCCATCAAACGACCTAAGGTGTTAAGAGGATGAAAGAAGAAGTAATTATTTTTTTTTAAAAGTGACATGACAACTAAATATTGCATTTCATCCTGGCTCTTTAAAGACTAGGTATATATAAAGAACCAATACGATTTAAGTACGTTCATATTCCTGAAAACAATTATTGCTTTTTTCTATTATTTTACGAAAATCGAATAAATTTACATGCGCTAAATATTTTAAATCCGCTTTTATTTTAGTAAAAGTTTAAGTATTATTATCATAACTTACAAAAAAACATTTAAAGGATCAAATAAGGAACTATTTTAAGCATTTTATCAGAAGGAAAAAGTTATGAAAAATTATTAATCAATATATTATGATCTAAGAAATTTAGTTTAATAACATTTTTTTGGGAAAACCCTAACATATGTCATTATTAGTGCTTATTTTAGTGCATTGTTAATATTGCGAAACATAAAATAAAAATAATTTGATCTAAATAATTAAGCAAATGACGGCATAGCGTGATTGCCTATTTTAGCCACAATTCTAAGTTGATTTGATGTTATAGCCGTGCGTGACAAAACTGATCATGTGTTTTCCCTTTCTTCAAAGTAAAATTTATAAAAACAATAGATGGCTTTTTAAATTGCTAAAATTTTCTAACATTAAATACAATTTTAGCTTTGTATTGTTAACATTAAATACATTTTTACTTTTTATTCTTTCCAAAAAAAACTTTATGAAAATTATAAAGTAGTAAATATATATATATATAGTATAGTGTGGCATTGCCCAATTGATTTCCCTATCGAAAATCTGAACTACATAACATAAAAAAAAATTATTCCTCTAAATAAATAATTGGTCATAAAAAATAAACTAACCAATGACATGATGGATTTTCTCATGAACAAGAGTATACAGCAAACACATGGATTGAGCTAGAAAACCACCCAAGTGCACCGTTTTCATGGCTTTCTCAAAATTCTCCTTTGCCTCACTGTTTGCAGGGGCGTCCCAGTCTCCGTGGTAAACATCTAGAGCCAAGAAATTTCCGTAAAATGATCTAAATGACATAGCCGCGCCAGATGCGAAGAAACACAAGAGGCACGATAGTAGTAAAAGAATTCTCTTTTTGGAACCCAAAAACGATTGAACATTAACGGGAATATTTGAAATCTCTTGAAAAAATCTTTTTAAATAACTTTGTATTTTATAGGATAGTGTTTGTGTTTGTTGAAGTAGGCTGCCCTTAGTGATACTCCCGTGTTCTGCTATATTGAAGCCGCCGCTAGATGAAATTTTGCTTGTTGCAGTGTACATAAGCTGCATCATTCGTTTGTTGACGAGGTACCGACCTAGCGCCAAGGTTGTGAAGTTGGACAGGATGATAGAAATGATGAGAAAAATATTGAGAACGACAGCTTTAGCCAGTTCAGGATCATTGAAAGCTTCAGATAGCCCGTCGTACTCCATTAACCCCATCAGAGCCAAGGCGCATCCTCCTATGGCAGACATGACAACTCCGATCTGAAATGAAGCCAACATTTTGGTGTGAACAAATGTATTGAGACACTTGGTATTTTAATAATTAAATACTAAACAATATTCTCTTGCTTTTCGCCATAAGTGGGGAAATAATTTAAAATCATGTACAAGAAGTTGAAAAATAGGTAAGAAATACTCCGAGTGTTTAAGGTTTAAAAAAGATGCAGAAAGTGCATGTCCATTCTAGCTTGGGCAACGCTACCATAATGTGTGAGTAAAATACGTGTAGAGGTGCATAATCTGTAGTAATAATTTGAGATAACGCTTCATATATCCACCAATTCTTCTTGAGCTGATTCTATATAGACTGGGTAATTACGAGTACTGAAGCTGTTTTCATTGGGTATTGACCTTATTTGTACCATATTAGTACGGGTACGGTAATTATGGGTATTGAGACCTTGCTATTCTTACAATTTGATCTTTTGTGTTGACATTGTCTTGAGATTTCATTTAATATGAGGTTTGAACGTAGTGAAAAGTAAAATTATTGAATAATCATTCATTGTTCGGGGAGGGCAACCGTTTTCCAAAATAGTCAGAGTTGTGGCGATTGAATTAAAAAGTAAAATACAACACATTATATATAAATAATACTACAATGCTGTTCAATAAAACTGATTGGAGAAGTAAGCTCATGTTGTTTTTTTTAAATTAAACGTTTTTATTTTAATGGTAAATGCCTGGATCAAGAGATCCGAGTGGTCCGAGGAAAGTGTTTGGGATGTAAACAGGTTGAATGAGATGTCGCGTTTGTTTGTGTACCGTCGGGAATTAACGGTGACACAACTTAAGCATCATTAGTCAGAAGATTGACTCATCGTGGTACGGTCCTGCGCAGGGACGTACAACGCTGCTATTCATCGCCCATATCTATATTTATATGTACTTACAAAAGGGATATTGATCTCAAAGGTTATTAAGATGCTAGCTTCACGCCCCATTAGAGTAAATACCACCGAAAGTGGCGTTTCTGGTATTTTAAATATATTTTGATCCAATTAATGCTAACTATTTGTATTTAATATTTAAAAAAAAAAACATTTTTTAAACATTAACCAGATTTAATTCTAAATTGGGTAAGCATGGTTTGATACAAGGAATAAAATGGATTTACTGAGAGTAACTTTGAATGTTGGGAAGGATCCACACACTCCATGACAAAACCTCGAATGTTGGATGAGCCAATGTCATATCCACTGAGTATGAGGATGGCGGCAATAAAAGCTAAGGTCGCCGTTATGACGACGTGCTGACTCTGGCTGTTTCTGGAATCTGTGGGTGCAAAAGATATCATAAACCGTCACGTTAAAAGTCCACAAATATCGTATCGCCTATCGTATAGTGGCATTCAATATACCGGTATGGTGGTTATTTTTAAAAGTATTATTTTTCAATATATATATATATATAGGGCTTTGTCCAAGAATTATTCTCGTACGGATTTTAATCGGGGAGGGGGGTGTGCTTTTGTTATACATAAAGTAAAAAATGATCTATAGCCATTATGTATATTTGAGGTATGTTCCTTGTGATTTGAAGAACCTGAGCCGAGATCCTCCACCGCTTATCTACCTAATCCACAAAAACATTGTGTGCCAAACTGACCTTACTTATGTGTCTCTCGGCTTGGTATATAATAATATAATAATAATAATAATAATTAGTGGTCTTTTATAGCGCGGTACCCCAGCCTTTTGTACATAAAAATATTATCAAAAGAGACATAATCATGACATTAAAATAAAATACATTTATGAAATAAAGGACAGCAATGTATATTGACCCACCCCACCACATAACTTTTACAAGGCAAACCATGGACGGCAGCCAGCGAGATCATTTATCGGTCAGAGGAGGGGAATCACTCAGGGTAGTATAATTTAAAAAGATATGTTTTGTGTGCAGTTTTGAAGGCCTGGGTGGTTGGTATATTGCGTATGTTTAGTGGCAAAGAATTCCATTGTTTGGGGGCGCAGAAAGAGAAAGATCGTTCACCATATGTTTTAGTGTGTGTCTTGGGAACGGACAGAATACGCGTGTCTGCAGAGGAGCGAATCTGTCGAACGGGTGAATAGACTTAAAGAAGTTCAGTGGGCCAAATAAAACCGGTTGGCGTTTGCTATATTTTGAACCATCGATATAAACTGGCGATAATACTGGAGCTCCATTCCTGTTACACAGAGATGTTCCGGTTTTAAGTGGCCTAACATAAAAATGCAACAAAGGGGCTCTTCAGCATATATTTTTAAGGAGATTATAATACAATATTTTATGCTGTAGCCAAAGCTGAAACAGAATTATAAACATTTCAAATTACATTATGTATAAACATATTAAAGTTGCAGATTGTACTACCATCTCTTGCTTCTGTTATTCAATCCTTCTGTAGCTCGGACAGGCTGGGAAATTAGTAGGTCTCAAGATGGCCAATAAAGTAATAAAGCCCTTGAATAGCATTAACATCTAATCCAAAATAAGAGCGACGTATTTACTTTTAAAGGTTGCTCCCATTCTCCTGAATCTTATAATTTATCATTTATTTTTATTAGAAATTAGCAAATATTCCTGTTACGCAAGTGATTTCTGATGGCTTGGTAGTCAGTGCCATCACCAGCAATTATTCCAACACAACATGAAGCAGCCAGATCTAAAACCTTCTCCACACAGAGCCTTAGTGATACTCATGCACCAATGCCAATTAATGAGTTTCGTTTTAGCCATCAGATGTTGGTTTTGAATGACAAAACGAAATATGCAGACATCTAACCATACGCAACAAACAACGGTTTCAACGAGTCATTGATGGCGATCTATCAATTTCCATAGGATGCTCGTAATTTAACATGGTGTGTCACTGAAGAACAAATATTGGACTCAAATATTGACCCTCCTTGCTATTCCTAGTATTTCTGAAAAAAAATTTTTTTTCTTTTCTTGATCCAAGTTTTTATGTGCTAATTACTTAAAATAACGAAAAGTGTTTTCAGGAAAGTGAATTCACCCAGTTTTAGTCCACTTATGTTGAATTGGCTTCCTATACAATTAATGTACCGAATTCTCAGCATCGTGTATACAAAAGTTAAACATCATTGATAGTAGGTAAGACGAGCTCTTGGTCGTATTCACCCAGTTTTAGTCCACTTCTGTTGAATTGGCTTCCTATACAATTAATGCACCGAATTCTCAGCATCGTGTATACAAAAGTTAAACATCACTGATAGTAGGTAAGACGAGCTCTTGGTCGTATGCTGGTGACTTTCTTGATTCAGCAATTAGCAATGCAAATTTATATCAAAACGGCGCACGAAAGCAACCAATGCTTCTGATCGGACGTGCTGAAGGCGCGGTTGCTTCTAATCAGACGTGCTGAATGAGCGGTTGCTTCTAATCAGACGTGCTGAAGGCGCGGTTGCTTCTGATCGGACGTGCTGAAGGCGCGGTTGCTTCTAATCAGACGTGCTGAAGGAGCGGTTGCTTCTGATCGGACGTGCTGAAGGAGCGGTTGCTTCTAATCAGACGTGCTGAAGGAGCGGTTGCTTCTAATCAGACGTGCTGAAGGAGCGGTTGCTTCTAATCCGACGTGCTGAAGGAGCGGTTGCTTCTAATCAGACGTGCTGAATGGTTGTGTCTGATCGGACGTGCTGAAGGAGCGGTTGCTTCTGATCGGACGTGCTGAAGGAGCGGTTGCTTCTAATCGGACGTGCTGAAGGAGCGGTTGCTTCTGATCGGATGTGCTGAAGGAGCGGTTGCTTCTAATCAGACGTGCTGAAGGAGCGGTTGCTTCTAATCGGACGTGCTGAAGAAGCGGTTGCTTCTAATCGGACGTGCTGAAGGAGCGGTTGCTTCTAATCGGACGTGCTGAAGGAGCGGTTGCTTCTGATCGGATGTGCTGAAGGCGCGGTTGCTGTCTGATCGGACGTGCTGAAGGAGCGGTTGCTGTCTGATCGGATGTGCTGAAGGCGCGGTTGCTGTCTGATCGGACGTGCTGAAGGAGCGGTTGCTTCTAATCGGACGTGATTAAGAAACAGTTGCTTTTGGATTTGGACTTATTGAAGACACACTAAACAACCGTCGGTTCATTTGAAAAGCCAAGCTAACATTTAAAACTATTACATGTTGTCAGGCCAAAATGCTTGGTTAAAAAAAATAAATTTAGTTTTAATCACCGAAATATTTACTGTAGGTCAGTTAAAATATGTTCTCTCTCTCTCTAGGTTGTAAGTGAAGCAAAACATTATTTGAAGTTAGTCCTCAACTTTCATTAGGCAACAACAATCAATGCAGTATAAATATGGTGCTATATTGAAGTTTCAAAGCTCATTGACTGTAAAGTCCACCAGCGCCCCAGAGGGGTTCCAGTGATCTAAACGTTTGCCAACCGTACCACCGTACTCCCCCCCCCCACTTTTAGAACTGTTAGATAACAATATGACACATGTTATATATTATGGGTTTGTATATTTAAATAATTGCATTGCTTAGAATTGTAATTAAGATTATCAATATTAACATTTATTAATTAAGATGATCAATATTATCATTAATTACTGGTAATTTAGATGATCCTCATTATCATTTATTAATTAAAATTAAAACTCTATTTACCTTTATAATAAGATTATCAATGTAATCATTTATTAATTAAGATTATCAATATATCATTTAATTTAGAGTATCAGTGTTAGCATATATTTATTAAGATTATTAATATATCATAAATGAGTTAAGATTATCAATATTATCATTTATAAATTACCGGTCATCATATTTTAAATAATCTTGTCAGCGAGTGTTTATAAGCTGGGTGTTCGGATGGGGTTGGGGGGGGGGTCGTTTAAACTGAGCCAGTCCCAAGCGTGTGGACAGGAGTTCAATCCCCATTCTAGACAACCATAAACAGCAGCAACTACCCCGTGTGGATGGGACTTGTTAACTATGGCTGGCAACTAAGAGAAGGCAAACTCTAGCTTCAAACCCGGAGATTTAGTCTCACCGTCACAATGAACATTCCGACAACTTTTGCGACTGAGAACGCACAAAGAGCACAGTGAAACACAGATACACTGCTGTTCAACGATTGCATCCTGGTCTACTACCAGTCTTCTTGACTATGTCTTGTTCCATTGGATCAAAGAGGCAAGGACGAGAGAGTGAGGCTGACAAACTGAGCAACTCTCCCTCGCTTTAAACCAAACACAGTATACGAGCAGGTCGACGGAAGCTTCCCTTAGTTACTGATACCCAGTGGCAAACGGGACATTAGGTGCAAGAGGGTGTCACGTTTGGCTTTTGTATAAAATATATACACAATTAATTAAATGTTATGAGTGTGGGTTAAGGTGGCACATTTCTGAGTTTGCCCTTAGTGTACTGTCAGGATTTATGTCTTTTCCAGGCTACGGAGAGTTAAACACAATTTGCTATAAAAGACGCATTTTTTTTTCAAGTTATCTTTCCCTTTAATATGTGTCAATTGTTTCAAAAACAATAATATTCTATTGGAAATAACTCGTGTACAGCGAACAGTTTGCCCGGGAACTGCTGTTCCCGTTAATTAATGACATCCTACTTTGTGAAAGTTTCACCAAACATGGATATATGATCCTTTTTTTACCGGTAACCAAACATGGATATGAGATCCACTGTTATGCAATGTCTAATATGAAGGGCTACCGGTTACCAAACATGGATATGTGATCCACTTTTTATGCAGTGTACGATATGAACGGTACCGGTAACCAAACATGGATATGTGATCTACGGTTAATGCAGTTTCCGACATGAAAGGTTTCCGATAACCAAACATGGATATGAAGCCAAAAAATTTGCTTATTTTTTTTTTTTGGATAGGTGTTGGATCCAAATATTTGACTCAATCCAACAATCCGTACACAACAAAACCTGGCTGCGGACGGTTACCAATCAAATTCCTAAGCGACCAAAAAGCCGGGGGAAATACTTCAATCCACGTTAAGTTTAACGTCTCGGTAATCAGACGGTATTGCAATAATCTCGAGGAATACGACAAAGAGAGAGTGATAGTTGGGAGGGGGGGAGGAGAGAGTCAGATTTTAAATTATTATAATTGTATGAACACATATTTATTAATTGAATTTGTTCATCTTATTCTATTGTACAGGAGGAGCTAGCGTTGTGTGTACCAACAGGACTTGGTATTTTCAATATATATGGTGTCGGGAATCGTGTGTGTGATAGAAGAAGTCTCGGAACGCAATTGTGAATGATTGTTTACAGTTATGTCACAAGCTGTTGCAATAAACATTGTTTACAAAGATGTCACAAGAAGTTATAGTGAACTTTTGTTTTCAATGGTGGACAAGATGTTACAGTAAAATGGGCTTCAATAAACGTTAACGTTTGTCAACATTCGAATGATGATCAACTTACCAAGCTTGTCAGATTCTCCCTCCATGCTTGTGCATCCTTCATCTCCAACTGTCTCACTTGAGTTTAACAGCAGTCCTGTGATTTCAGCTGACTTATTTTGACGATGATGATCATTTCTATCGATATTTGAATCTAGCTTGACACCACTGGAACCCTCTATTTTGACAACACACGCTATGATAAGGCAAGAGGCGCCGACGACCTGCATACCCCCACTGACCAACAAAAGGAAGGATTTTCTCTTGTGAACATTTCCTCTGTCTCCGAATTTTCCCAGAACCGGAATGACGATGAAGCTAAAACACGCGGACACCACCCCTGGTAACGTCGCTAACTGAGTCGGCAACCCCAACATTTGACCCCACGTGACCATGTAGAGGAAACACGTCACACCCACCTCATTGGAGAGGAGCGATGCACACAAGAGAAGACAATGCCAGAGTTTAAGTTGAATAATATTATTTTGTTCTGTCATTTTTCGAGATTTAGTTGTCGTCATTAGAGTCAGAAATAAAATGGAATTTTTAATAGACAAAACCCTCACGCACTCACAATTTGAAAATATCTGGTGTTCTCAGAGTCTGTCCCTATGAATTTGTCCACTGTATACTGACCCATTTATTTATAGAAATGACGATGGATAAGTAAATATCGTGCAGCTTTACTCTTAAACAGAAGGGGAAACAACCGACAACAATGCTCTGTTCAATAATTACTGCTCTATTTTCCTGTCCGACATCAGTTTCCATCATGCATCTCTAAATCACACAGAATCCACAGTAATTACGAACTGGCTGCTACAAATACTACATGGATTTCCAACAGTGAACTCTGAGAAATGGTTCTCAAATCGACGAAAACAACCACACGAGAGCTTATACGCTCCCGATCACACCTTGTATCCTCACACACTTGTTGTTTTTTTGTTTGTTTTTTTCGCTTTCGCCCAACGGAATTTAAAGTCAAATTCATGACGCTATACCCAGACACAACACGTTCACACTAGAAGCAGTGATTCTCAACCCTTAATGTAAGCCAAAAGACGATTGTTAAATTTACTTTTTTCCCCTTAAACTTATATATATATTATTTTTTACAATAAGACAAAAATAATTAAGACTACATAAATTTAGAGTAATGTATCATTTTAAACCCTATCATATGATAGCTGATGCATAAACCACTAAAGTGAACATTTTTTTACTTAAGTGGATATGAAACGATGTTCCTCAGCCTTACTGTAGTGAAAATCCTGGTCAATCTCATGGCTTCTGGTTTCTAATCGCAGCCAATGGTTGTGTTACGATACCTTCTTTTTATATATATATTTTTTTTTCATGGTAAAATATTTTTTTTTCCATTATGATCTTATTGTATTCGTCAAATGTTACAATTGATTTATTTAAATTGTCAAACAGAAAAATATCTTTTAACAATAAAACCAAAAGTGGTTCTCAAAATGTTAAATTAGAAATCATTCATAAAATGTAACCATACTAATTATTTTTCTAAAAAAGCTAAGATTCAGTTCGACTGTATCTGCACCAAACAGCTGCTTGTATATTCGACAGTTCGACTGTATCTGCACCAAACAGTTGCTTGTATATTCGACTAAGTTATTTTATCCATGTGATACAGGCAGCCAGCAGACGATGCATTATTCATAAAAATTATCATATCAAATAAAAATCGAAAGTAGAAAAGATACAAATACAATTTGAAAGGCAAATTTGTCGCTCTTGAGCGTTATATTATATAACATAACTTGTAAATGGAAATTTCACAAGCAAATATTACTGTAACCGCAATACAGAAGCGGCCCAAACATCACTGGCAGAGGCGGTCCACATATCACCAACACCCAGTGGCCTACATTCAGCTATCACCAGCAGAAGCGGCCCAGTCGGAAAAAAATTATCACTGACCAGAAGTAAACGGATATTCCCCAATGTCCTGGTGAGCCAGTCCACCCATTTCCTGCACATTCCCCAATGTCCTGGTGGGCCAGTCCACCCTTGTCTGAACATTCCCCAATGTCCCGTTTCGCCAGTCCACCCTTGCCTGCACAATCCCCAATGTCCCGTTTCACCAGTCCACCCTTGCCCGCACATTTCCCAATGTCCCGTTTTTCCAGTCCACCCTTGCCTGCACATTCCCCAATGTCCCATTTCGCCAGTCCACCCTTGCCTGCACATTCCCCAATGTCCCGTTTCGCCAGTCCACCCTTGCCCGCACATTTCCCAATGTCCCGTTTCGCGAGTCCACCCTTGCCTGCACATTCCCCAATGTCCCGTTTCGCCAGTCCACCCTTGCCTGCACATTCCCCAATGTCCCGTTTCGCCACTCCACCCTTGTCTGCACATTTCCCAATGTCCCGTTTCGCCAGTCCACCCTTGTCTGCACATTTCCCAATGTCCCGTTTCGCCACTCCACACTTGTCTGCACATTTCCCAATGTCCCGTTTCGCCAGTCCACCCTTGTCTGCACATTCCCCAATGTCCTGGTGGGCCAGTCTACCCTTGCCTGCACATTCCCAAAAGTCACTTTGTGCACGAAAAGATAATTTCTTGTGTATATTATTTATACTCTGAATTGTTTTGCTGCTAAAATAATATTTATAAATACCAGTTATAACATCATTAAGTTTGGAGAAGTATTTGTCTGCTATAATATATTATTCGCCTAAACTACGCCATTTCGTGCCCTAAACTACACCTTTTTTGTCTAAACATGACCTTAAATTACCACATCTAAATAATCACTAATTAAATCATTATTGTCACACCTTAATCTATCATCATCCACTAACACGCTCAACCAAGACGAAAACCTCCAATCGACATCATCCACTACCACACTCAACCAATCCTAAAAACCCTGTCCAACATCATCCACTACAACGCTCAACCAAGTCAACAACCTCCATCTAACATCGTTCACTACCACACTCAAGCAAGCCAACAACATCCATTAAAAACTCACTGTCAACAGTGATATTTTCAATGCAATAAGTAACTCTCAGCCATCTCAATAAAATCAGACTTGACCGTTTGCACCGAAGCCTCCTAGCAGTTGATTGGTTTGTCAGCATCCATCGACAGCATTACTGACCAAGATGGTTGTTATAGTTGACGATAGGGTCCCAACTAACGAGACTCTCGATAACGTGTTTACACTTCACTTCGCAAACCCAATAATAGATGATCATAACTTTTTTTGAGTTGTTATTTCGCAGTTGTCAAAGAATGACCATGTTCTAACGCTACTGCGGGGTGTTGCATGGGCGACATCGTCTCGAAAAACCACACGAGCGACTAACGCCATTGGGCGCGTGCATGCTCCACAATGATCAACGTTGTTCCTGATCAAGCGGTGTCGGGCCAGCCACTCCAACCATTCACGCTTGTTTGACATTACAGCCTGCAACTCACACGGAGTTACCTCAATGCCGCCTAGTTGTGCTGCCGGCAAAATAATCGAACTAATGTTTTTCGGCAAGGCTGGTCTATCTGCCATAATTTAAAACATTTATTGCAATAGACGAAAACATGAATATCACAACAAAATGATGGTTCCTTTAAATTTTTATGTAAGGCGTAATTATTGGATATTATTTGGAAATGGACTTTAGAAGATAACCCAATATTTAGTTCATTGTTAAAGGTTAGTAAGTTAACCACCAAAATATGGGTTCCGGAAATCATTTTTGTTAACAAAACACATAACAGTACGTGAGTTCGAGATATTCGAACCATATTTATTTTTAAATTGAAATACAAAAACATTTGATTTAAAAATGCACAAGCGTGTTTGTTTATGGTCGCACTGAAAAAAAAACCCACAATGCCCAGGTTTTTGTGCAGGTCGAAAAGAGTGGAAAGCTGAATGTTAGACATGTGGCGGCAGAAAGTATGGTTATATCTCTGTTTCCAATAAGACAGTCAGGATTAAAAGGTACGCGTGGAACCGTCAAGAAATGTTAAAATGATTATTCTCGGGAAAAAAACTTCATCTACCAATTTTTTTCAGTAAACATATTTTAAAAGCAATTTACCTGTTTCAAATGCTGAAGGCATGTTGTTGTTTTACCCTGTCAAGCATCATCAAAGCTATGTATCAATGTAATATACCTGTCTGTCAAGCACCATCAAAGCTATGAATCAATGTAATATACCTGTCTGTCAAGCTCCATCAAAGCTATGAATCAATGGAATATACCTGTCTGTCAAGCACCATCAAAGCTATGAATCAATGTAATATACCTGTCTGTCAAGCACAATAAAGCTATAAATCAATGGAATATACCTGTCTGTCAAGCACCATCAAAGCTATGAATCAATGGAATATACCTGTCTGTCAAGCACAATCAAAGCTATGAATCAATGGAATATACCTGTCTGTCAAGCACCATCTAAGCTATGAATCAATGGAATATACCTGTCTGTCAAGCACCATCAAAGCTATAATTCAATGGAATATACCTGTCTGTCAAGCACAATCAAAGCTATGAATCAATGGAATATACCTGTCTGTCAAGCACCATCAAAGCTATGAATCAATGTAATATACCTGTCTGTCAAGCACCATCAAAGCTATGAATCAATGTAATATACCTGTCACAGTTCGTGGTAGTTTCGATACTTAGTTACATTATATGGACACTGTCAAGCACCATCAAAGCTATGAATCAATGTAATATACCTGTCTGTCAAGCACCATCAAAGCTATGAATCAATGTAATATACATGTCTGTCAAGCACCATCAAAGCTATAAATCAATGGAATATACCTGTCTGTCAAGCACCATCAAAGCTATGAATCAATGGAATATAACTGTCTGTCAAGCACCATCAAAGCTAGAAATCAATTGAATACACCTGTCTGTCAAGCTCCATCAAAGCTATAAATCAATGGAATATACCTGTCTGTCAAGCGCCATGAAGGCTATAAATCAATGGAATATACCTGTCTGTCAAGCACCAACAAAGCTATAAATCAATGGAATATACCTGTCTGTCAAGCACCATCAAAGCCATGAATCAATGTAATATACCTGTCTGTCAAGTACCATCAAAGCTATGAATCAATGTAATATACCTGTCTGTCAAGCACCATCAAAGCTATGAATCAATGGAATATACCTGTCTGTCAAGCACCATCAAAGCTATGAATCAATGTAATATACCTGTCTGTCAAGTACCATCAAAGCTATGAATCAATGTAATATACCTGTCTGTCAAGCACCATCAAAGCTATGAATCAATGGAATATACCTGTCTGTCAAGCACCATCAAAGCTATGAATCAATGTAATATACCTGTCTGTCAAGCACCATCAAAGCTATGAATCAATGTAATATACCTGGCTGTCAAGCACCATCAAAGCTATGAATCAATGTAATATACCTGTCTGTTAAGCACCATCAAAGCTATGAATCAATGTAATATACCTGTCTGTCAAGCACCATCAAAGCTATGAATCAATGTAATATACCTGTCTGTCAAGCACCATCAAAGCTATGAATCAATGTAATATACCTGTCTGTCAAG
>CAXITT010000026.1:660357-706566 GCA_964033795.1 Lymnaea stagnalis | reverse complement strand
CCATCAAAGCTATAAATCAATGGAATATACCTGTCTGTCAAGCACCATCAAAGCTATGAATCAATGGAATATACCTGTCTGTCAAGCACCATCAAAGCTATGAATCAATGTAATATACCTGTCTGTCAAGCACCATCAAAGCTATAAATCAATGGAATATACCTGTCTGTCAAGCACCATCAAAGCAATGAATCAATGGAAGATACCTGTCTGTCAAGCACCATCAAAGCTATAATTCAATTGAATATACCTGTCTGTCAAGCTCCATCAAAGCTATAATTCAATGGAATATACCTGTCTGTCAAGCACCATCAAAGCTATGAATCAATGGAATATACCTGTCTGTCAAGCACCATCAAATCTTTCAATCAATGGAATATACCTGTCTGTCAAGCACCATCAAAGCTATGAATCAATGTAATATACCTGTCTGTCAAGCACCATGAAAGCTATAAATCAATTGAATATACCTGTCTGTCAAGCTCCATCAAAGCTATAAATCAATGGAATATACCTGTCTGTCAAGCACCATCAAAGCTATAAATCAATGGAATATACCTGTCTGTCAAGCACCATCAAAGCTATAAATCAATGGAATATACCTGTCTGTCACGCACCATCAAAGCTATGAATCAATGTAATATACCTGTCTGTCAAGCACCATCAAAGCTATAAATCAATGGAATATACCTGTCTGTCAAGCACCATCAAAGCTATGAATCAATGGAATACACCTGTCTGTCAAGCACCATCAAAGCTATAAATCAATGGAATATTCCTGTCTGTCAAGCACAATAAAAGCTATAAATAAATGGAATATACCTGTCTGTCAAGCACCATCAAAGCTATGAATCAATGTAATATATCTGTCTGTCAAGCGCCATCAAATCTATAAATCAATGGAATATACCTGTCTGTCAAGCACCATCAAAGCTATGAATCAATGTAATATACCTGTCTGTCAAGCACCATCAAAGCTATGAATCAATCTAAAATACCAGTCTGTCAAGCACCATCAAAGCTATAAATCAATGGAATATACCTGTCTGTCAAACACCATCAAAGCTATGAATCAATGGAATATACCTGTCTGTCAAGCACCATCAAAGCTATGAATCAATGCAATATACCTGTCTGTCAAGCACAATCAAAGCTATGAATCAATGGAATATACCTGTCTGTCAAGCACCATCAAAGCAATGAATTAATTTTATATACCTGTCTGTCAAGCACAATCAAAGTTGTAAATAAATGGAATATACCTGTCTGCCAAGCACAATCAAAGCAATAAATCAATGGAATATACCTGTCTGTCAAGCACCATCAAAGCTATGAATCAATGGAATATACCTGTCTGTCAAGCACCATCAAAGCTAGGAATCAATGGAATATACCTGTCTGTCAAGCACCATCAAAGCTATGAATCAATGGAATATACCTGTCTGTCAAGCTCCATCAAAGCTAAAAATCAATGGAATATACCTGTCTGTCAAGCACAATCAAAGCTATAAATCAATGGAATATACCTGTCTGTCAAGCACCATCAAAGCTATGAATCAATTTTATATACCTGTCTGTCAAACACAATCAAAGCTATAAATAAATGGAATATACCTGTCTGTCAAGCACAATCAAAGCTATAAATCAATGGATTATACCTGTCTGTCAAGCACCATCAAAGCTATGAATCAATGGAATATACCTGTCTGTCAAGCACCATCAAAGCTATGAATCAATTTTATATACCTGTCTGTCAAGCTCCATCAAAGCTATAAATCAATGGAATATACCTGTCTGTCAAGCACCATCAAAGCTATGAATCAATTTTATATACCTGTCTGTCAAGCTCCATCAAAGCTATGAATCAATGGAATATACCTGTCTGTCAAGCACAATCAAAGCTATAAAGAAATGGAATATACCTGTCCGTCAAGCACCATCAAAGCTATGAATCAATGTAATATACCTGTCTGTCAAGCACCATCAAATCTATAAATCAATGGAATATACCTGTCTGTCAAGCACCATCAAAGCTATGAATCAATGGAATATACCTGTCTGTCAAGCACAATAAAGCTATAAATCAATGGAATATACCTGTCTGTCAAGCACCATCAAAGCTATGAATCAATGGAATATACCTGTCTGTCAAACACCATCAAAGCTATGAATCAATGGAATATACCTGTCTGTCAAGCACCATCAAAGCTATGAATCAATGTAATATACCTGTCTGTCAAGCACCATCAAAGCTATAAATCAATGGAATATACCTGTCTGTCAAGCACCATCAAAGCTATGAATCAATGGAATATACCTGTCTGTCAAGCACCATCAAAGCTATGAATCAATGGAATATACCTGTCTGTCAAGCACCATCAAAGCTATGAATCAATGGAATATACCTGTCTGTCAAGCACCATCAAAGCTATGAATCAATGGAATATACCTGTCTGTCAAGCACCATCAAAGCTATGAATCAATGGAATATACCTGTCTGTCAAGCACCATCAAAGCTATGAATCAATGGAATATACCTGTCTGTCAAGCACCATCAAAGCTATGAATCAATGGAATATACCTGTCTGTCAAGCACCATCAAAGCTATGAATCAATGGAATATACCTGTCTGTCAAGCACCATCAAAGCTATGAATCAATGGAATATACCTGTCTGTCAAGCACCATCAAAGCTATGAATCAATGGAATATACCTGTCTGTCAAGCACCATCAAAGCTATGAATCAATGGAATATACCTGTCTGTCAAGCACCATCAAAGCTATGAATCAATGGAATATACCTGTCTGTCAAGCACCATCAAAGCTATGAATCAATGGAATATACCTGTCTGTCAAGCACCATCAAAGCTATGAATCAATGGAATATACCTGTCTGTCAAGCACCATCAAAGCTATGAATCAATGGAATATACCTGTCTGTCAAGCACCATCAAAGCTATGAATCAATGGAATATACCTGTCTGTCAAGCACCATCAAAGCTATGAATCAATGGAATATACCTGTCTGTCAAGCACCATCAAAGCTATGAATCAATGTAATATACCTGTCTGTCAAGCACCATCAAAGCTATAAATCAATGGAATATACCTGTCTGTCAAGCTCCATCAAAGCTATAAATCAATGGAATATACCTGTCTGTCAATTACCATCAAAGCTATGAATCAATGGAATATACCTGTCTGTCAAGCACCATCAAAGCTATGAATCAATGTAATATACCTGTCTGTCAAGCACCATCAAAGCTATAAATCAATGGAATATACCTGTCTGTCAAGCACCATCAAAGCTATGAATCAATGGAATATACCTGTCTGTCAAGCACCATCAAAGCTATAAATCAATGGAATATACCTGTCTGTCAAGCACCATCAAAGCTATGAATCAATGGAATATACCTGTCTGTCAAGCACCATCAAAGCTATGAATCAATGGAATATACCTGTCTGTCAAGCACCATCAAAGCTATAAATCAATGGAATATACCTGTCTGTCAAGCACCATCAAAGCTATGAATCAATGGAATGTACCTGTCTGTCAAGCACCATCAAAGCTATAAATCAATGGAATATACCTGTCTGTCAAGCACCATCAAAGCTATGAATCAATGGAATATACCTGTCTGTCAAGCTCCATCAAAGCTATAAATCAATGGAATATACCTGTCTGTCAAGCACCATCAAAGCTATGAATCAATGGAATATACCTGTCTGTCAAGCACCATCAAAGCTATGAATCAATGTAATATACCTGTCTGTCAAGCACCATCAAAGCTATAAATCAATGGAATATACCTGTCTGTCAAGCACCATCTAAGCTATGAATCAATGTTATATACCTGTCTTTCAAGCACAATCAAAGCTATAAATCAATGGAATATACCTGTCTGTCAAGCACCATCAAAGCTATAAATCAATGGAATATACATGTCTGTCAAGCACCATCAAAGCTATGAATCAATTTTATATACCTGTCTGTCAAGCTCCATCAAAGCTATAAATCAATGGAATATACCTGTCTGTCAAGCACCATCAAAGCTATAAATCAATGGAATATACCTGTCTGTCAAGCACCATCAAAGCTATGAATCAATTTTATATACCTGTCTGTCAAGCACAATCAAAGCTATAAATAAATGGAATATACCTGTCTGTCAAGCACAATCAAAGCTATAAATCAATGGAATATACCTGTCTGTCAAGCACAATCAAAGCTATGAATCAATGGAATATACCTATCTGTCAAGCACAATCAAAGCTATAAATAAATGGAATATACCTGCCTGTCAAGCACAATCAAAGCTATAAATCAATGGAATATACCTGTCTGTCAAGCACAATCAAAGCTATAAATAAATGGAATATACCTGTCTGTCAAGCACCATCAAAGCTACAAATCAATTGAATATACCTGTCTGTAAAGCACCATGAAAGCTATAAATAACCCGGATGTTTTCACTGGATCTCTCAATAAGGATCTAAAATAGTTTCACTTAGTCTGACAATAAGTCTCTAGGATTGTTTAAATGGCTCTGGTATCAAACGCCTTTTTGTACGAGATTGGTTAATTCTATAAGTTCTTTTACACGTTGTAATACGTCGTAATAGCACTAAATCAACTCAAGTCCTTTTTCATAATAAATATAACTTTAATGTATAATAAAATTCCCAGACTGTTAATTCCAATTCGACATGAAACTTGATGTTTACAAAGATATGTTACAATTTTTACAAAATGAAAAATGTTCTCCTTAAAAACATCATACAAATCGGGGACTTCAGAGCAATCATGGTCACATCTCATTTGAAAAGATTCATTTTTAACAATAAAAACAAAAGCCTCACCTTCAAATTCATGGACTTGAACTCTCACCTCTACAAAATCATAAACCAGTGCATCTTTAGAACTGCCAGCGTTCTCTTTAATTGATTCAAAATTGGTTTCCAGCAGTGTTTCTTACAGACATTCCCCCCGGACGGCAGGGCATTTTTAGATTTTCGTAGGGTGGGCAGTTCCAGTTGCCAGTTGGCATTGAACAGAGGCTTAGCTAAGAGGTGGCCGATGGGACATCACTCCCGCGGGGCGCCAACTAGCAGGGCGCCAACTAGCGGGAGCACCACAAAGGGCTTTGGTGGTATTATTGGTGGTATTAAATGGTTAAAAATTATCAATTTCAGAGTTGAGAGGAGGGGCGTACAAATTAAATATGTCCCCTGACGCTAAACACTCTAGCTACACCAATGCCAGTGTCTAAACACTCTAGCTACACCAATGCTAGTGTCTAAACATACCAGCTACACCAATGCCAGTGTCTAAATACACTAGCTACACCAATGCCAGTGTCTAAACACTCTAGCTACACCAATGCCAGTGTCTAAACAGTCTAGCTACACCAATGCCAGTGTCTAAACACACTAGCTACACCAATGCCAGTGTCTAAACACTCTAGCTACACCAATGCCAGTTTCTAAACACACTAGCTACACCAATGCCAGTGTCTAAACACTCTAGCTACACCAATGCCAGTGTCTAAACACTCTAGCTACACCAATGCCAGTGTCTAAACACTCTAGCTACACCAATGCCAGTGTCTAAACACACTAGCTACACCAATGCCAGTGTCTAAACACTCTAGCTACACCAATGCCAATTTCTAAACACACTAGCTACACCAATGCCAGTGTCTAAACACTCTAGCTACACCAATGCCAGTGTCTAAACACTCTAGCTACACCAATGCCAGTGTCTAAACACTCTAGCTACACCAATGCCAGTGTCTTAGAAGGGAGAGGATGAGGTTATTCACTCAAGTGTCCCTCTTTCTTAATATGGATATGCGATATTTTTTCTTATTTCTTAAAATTTTCCATTTTATATAACTCAACATATATGGAATCGATTAATTTTATAGTTTTGCTTATCAGAATATTTTTATCAGAATAATATAAATAACATCTAACCCTACGTTAAAAGTCATGCTTTTATGATGAATTATAATTTGAAAATAGATTGCACAGGTTTGTTGGTTAGCGAGGACTGTTATTAAAATTGTAGACCTTGATATTGATGTAAGGGTAGAGTAATACGGTGGGATTAAGGTCTTTAACTTGCAAAGTAACAAAACAAAAAAAAAATGAATAAAAATACCGATCTGTGCGAACAACGTGAAGTAAGGCTTCGGCATATAAAGTTATAATCAAGAGCGGTCAGTACACTATAATCGAATACTGTACGCCTAAAGTAAACAAGGTTTTCAGGTCAGTTTGCCTTCAATTCGAATGGTTGCCATCCAATATTAACGAGTCCAAACCACCAGGGATGCTGGTATTGTTTTGTTTTGTTTTTTTTATGTCTAGGCCTGGACTTGAACTCAAATCCACAATTTTGGAATATACACATGTTGCCCATACGTTTCACAACTACGGATACTAGAATGTATCGGAATTCATCTCTGATGTTGATACTTCTTGAGCTATGATATTCACATGTCTGTAAACTTGGCTGGTTCCAAATAAGTCTTTTTACTTGAATGAAAGATGACCGGTTTGAAATGGTTATGTTTACTTTACAGATGTTGAACAACACTGAATTTGAACTTCTTTCTTTAAGTTTGAGATTTACCATCTAACGTTGAAATTAGAGTTTCAAATTTCTGGCTGCCCCTTGCAATATCCCATTTTGAAAATATGTTGAATAGTTAAACCTTTCATTACATCACTTACAGAACTCTCATTACATCACTTATAAACCTCTCATTACATCACTTATAAACCTCTCATTACATCACTTATAAACCTCTCATTACATCACTTATAAACCTCTCATTGCATCACTTACAGAACTCTCATTACATCACTTATAAACCTCTCATTACATCACTTATAAAACTCTCATTACATCACTTATAAAACTCTCATTACATCACTTATAATTTTTCAAAATTGTCAGACGCAAACAACAAGGGGAAAAACTGGATGGAGAAGTTATGATGAACACAAAATTACTAAGGTTATCCAACTGTTTTAAAAAGAAATGTGCAGTGATCGAACTTTGTTCTGTCCTTGAACGGATTGGAGGGTGGAGTCCTACAGCAACTCATGGAGAACGGATATAAATAGGAGACCACCTTGATTCATACTGACCTCCCTTTAATGGCTGCCACTCACTCCTTCAACACAAATAAATCAATTAATTAAATATAAAATCTCTATTGCTGCATTGCAGGAAATTTGGTGGAAAAGTTCAGACATCCTCGAGACCGGAGACTACACCATATTTTATAGTGGCAACAACACGAACACTCTTGCTGTAAAGAAACAAGTCGTCGGTGGAGTCATAGGTTTTTAAACCAGAAAATGAACGATTGTGTTCTTTGCGTGTGGGATAAAAAATGTTTGATATATCGTTTACAAGTGTTCATGCCCCCATCGAAAATACAGAAAGTCTGATAAAAAGAATCCTTTTATGAGAGAATGGCAAAGACCTTTATTGAGGCACCGCGACATGAAATTATTATAGTATTTGGCGACTTAATTGTCAAAATAGGTAAAGAAAAATGTTAAAGCCAACTACTGGCAAGGAGATTCTAAAAAAAGACACAAAATGTGCATAATGTTACTTAAAATCACTCACAACCAAATTGATTCTTCTGATTGATCTGAGGCATGGATCAGACATAGTAGACGTAAGAAGCTATCGAGGATCAGATGCAAACTCTGACTACCTACTTGTATAATTGTTAAATAAAAGTAGAGAATAATCATAATTCACAATGGCCGAAAGCAAAGAGAAAAAAGATATGATTACTAAAAAGTTACCCAAAGACCCACTAACAGCAAAAGCTTACCCAAATAAAGTAGGATACTGTATGTTAGTTTACATTATATAGTATACTGTATGTTAGATTACATTATATAGTATACTGTATGTTAGATTACATTATATAGTATACTGTATGTTAGATTACATTATATAGTATACTGTATGTTAGATTACATTATATAGTATACTGTATGTTAGATTACATTATATAGTATACTGTATGTTAGATTACATTATATAGTATACTGTATGTTAGATTACATTATATAGTATACTGTATGTTAGGTTACATTATATAGTATACTGTATGTTAGATTACATTATATAGTATACTGTATGTTAGTTTACATTATATAGTATACTGTATGTTAGATTACATTATATAGTATACTGTATGTTAGTTTACATTATATAGTATACTGTATGTTAGTGTACATTATATAGTATACTGTATGTTAGTGTACATTATATAGTATACTGTATGTTAGTGTACATTATATAGTATACTGTATGTTAGTGTACATTATATAGTATACTGTATGTTAGTGTACATTATATAGTATACTGTATGTTAGTGTACATTATATAGTATACTGTATGTTAGTGTACATTATATAGTATACTGTATGTTAGTGTACATTATATAGTATACTGTATGTTAGTGTACATTATATAGTATACTGTATGTTAGTTTACAAAGAAGGTGGACAAGCGCCGACGGATAAGATATTACGTCTATTCCAGATCATCTGGCAGACGGAATTTGTACCTCAAGACCTCAAGGATGCCTCGACTATCCACCTGTACAAACATAAAGGGAACCGCCAGGCCTGCGACAATTTCCGCGGAATTTCCCTGCTGTCCATTGCAGGCAAGATCTTGGCCCGAGCCCTTCTGAACCGCCTGAATGCACATCTGGAGCTAGGTCTCTGTCAAAGATACGAGATAATGATTGACAAGGGAGTTAAGTGATGTGAGAATTCTCACCTGAAATTTATAGAGTATGAGCAGTTGGTAAAGATGAACCAATGATAGAGAGATCAGAGAGTACAAAGATGGAGCAAATATGGCGATTTTTAAGTCCATATTATTAATATTATGGTATAAGATTTAGTCATAGTATAGTGATATCATCATCAAGTGGAGAAGTTTTAGTCTAAGTGTTTTGGGATCAGTACAAGTATTAACTATGTATGATTATTATTGTGATCGTGTGTTTTAGCTTATAATAAATTTCAATAAATTATAGTCACTATTTCACTTGGATCCAGAAGGCCTCTGTTGTTATCAATTATACATAATAAATAGATTGTGATTGTGAGTATCAATGTTATCCGCCTTTCGGGACTCCATCTCCGGGTTTGATTTCAGAGTTTCCTTCTCTTAGATGAGTTGCCGTCCAAGTCTAACGAGTCCCATCCACCCGGGGTGCTGGTGGTGATACAATGAAACATTCCGACAACTCCTGCGACGTCACTGGTGCCAAGCTGTATCATCCAATGATGTTCCCTTGGGTTATCCAGCGGCGTGGAGAGAGGCGATTTGCTTTTGGGAACCAGCTTATAATCCTTGAAGAATAATCCCAGGCCATGTGGATTTCGTCCTCCGAAGCCCACTCCATCGTCACATTGTGACGGACGGATGCCAGATTGTGAGTGATTATAGATGTGACAGTCTCCTCCCCAAAAGTTAATGCGGCTTCCACACAAAAACGCGAAACTATCGATATGGTGTTTGATGCTAGGCAGCTTCAAGAGAAATGTCAGGAGCAAAATACAGACCTCTATTCCACATTTATCTACTTGAATAACGCTTTTGAAAGGGTCAATAGAGGTGGCCTGTGGAAAATCATGAAGAAGTACGGATGCCCAGACAAGTTCACCAACATCACCCGTCGACTGCATGATGGCATGATGACCTGAGTGCAGGACAATGGTCAGTTATCTAAAGCATTCCCCGTCACAAACGTGTGAAGAAGGGCTGTGTCCTGGCTCCCACACTCTTCAGTATTTTGTATTCTGCAATGCTGTCTGTTGCGTTCAAGGACTCCACCACGGACTGGCCAATCTGGTTTCAAACTAATTGATCAGTATTTTCAACCTTAAGAGGCTTCAATTTAAAACCAAGGTCAAACATAGTCCTATCAATGAGTATCTGTTTGTGGACGATTGTGCCCTCAACGCTGCCTCACGGGCCGTCATGTAACACAGCGTTGATATCTTCTCTGTCGCGTTCAATAACTTTGGCCTCACAATCAACACACAGAAGACTGAAGTGATATATTAGCCACCTCCCAGTATGCCCTACGTTGAACCCAACATCATCATCAGTGGACGGAATCTCAACCCGGTGGATTAACTTACTTACTTTGGCAGCACCCTCTCCAGGTCTGTCGCCATGAATGATGAAATGAATGCAAGACTCGCAAAAGCTAGTGCCATATTTGTCAGGCTTCGTAGCACTGGTTGGGACAGAAGAGGTATCAGACGAGAAACGAAGATCAAGGTCTATAGCGCAGCAGTCCTCTCGAAATTACTCTACGGATGTGAAACGTGGACAGTCTACCAGTGGCGAGACGCCAAGAAACTGAATCATTTTCACACAACCTGCCTCTGGAAACTCCTCGGCATCAGATAGCAAGACAAAGTTCCTGACACAGAGGTCCTCGCTAGAGCGCAATTACCTAGTATCTTCACCACCCTGATGCAGTCTCAACTCCGTTGGATGTGACACGTAGCCCGTAAGGAAGACATCTGGCTCCTAAAACAGATATTCTTCGGAGAACTCACAATACGAAAGTGCTCACAAGGAGGTAAAAAAAGCGTTTCAAAGACTCACTGAAAGCGGCACTAAGGCCTTCAGCATCAACCCTACTCAATGGGTGCAGACAAGCCAGGACAAAGCCAAGTGGAGAGCAGCTGTTAAGAAGTGGGCTAAATCCCATGAAACTAGTAGGATAACCCCACCTGAGACACGCAGGCTGCTCCGAAATAGAATCATTAGATCACCGTCTGCAGCAACTATCCCCTGCCCGCGGTGCCAGAGATTATTCCGAGCACGGATCGGTCTAGCAAGCCACCTACGAGCTCACCGTAACCAACCCTCCCCCGTAACCGGATGACTCAATGGTCCTAGTCCATTTCGACGGACGCACAACAACATAATATAGGATACTGAAATAGTTTGCATTGTATAGGATACTGTATGTTAGTTGACATTATAAAGTATACTGTTTGTTAGTTCACATTATAAAGTATACTGTATGTTAGTTGACATTATAAAGTATACTGTATGTTAGTTGACATTATAAAGTATACTGTATGTTAGTTGACATTATAAAGTATGCTGTATGTTAGTTGACATTATAAAGTATACTGTATGTTAGTTGACATTATAAAGTATACTGTATGTTAGTTGACATTATAAAGTATACTGTATGTTAGTTGACATTATAAAGTATACTGTATGTTAGTTGACATTATAAAGTATACTGTATGTTAGTTGACATTATAAAGTATACTTTGTGTTAGTGTGCATAATATAATATACTATATCTTAATGTACATTATATAGTATGACGTATGTTAGTGTACATTATATAATATTCTGTATGTCAGTGTAAATTGTATAGTATACTGTATCTTATAGTACATTATATAGTATGCTGTATGTTAGGAAACATTATATAGTTTTCTGTATGTTATGGATGGGCCATGGTGACACCCGGGGCGCCCATTCTCATGGCTCTGTCTGAGGGCCACGTGGTGCCTAGACATTAACATTTTAATTGCATAGCTAACAAATTACATCTTAAATAAATCTGTAATTACAGGTTTTGACAAATATACTTAAGAACCAATATAGCTAGAGCATTGAGGACCCTATTGTAGGCCTTCCTGTTACACAAATGGCATTACAATTATAGTCTTGTAATAATGTTTAATTATAAAAGAAAATGGGGAAAGGTTTAACTTGTAGCTCGCACACAGTCTTACACTAAAGAGTCAGTATGAAATGTGAGGGCTAACTTACAAGGCTAGACATATCGACTGTACTGTCATCCGTGTATGGTTTCTATATAAGATGCACCCATAGCTGGGCAGTTACTAAAATAGAAAAAGTATAAGAACCGTTCGTTGGATACTTACTGTATCAATCAATAGGTGCGTCTTTTTAACGCAGAACCGCATTGCAGAATGTATGATAATTTAATATAGCTGTTAATAACGGCAGGACAGTCACTACACATATTTTATGTATATTTGTTGTTTGGATACTGCTGTATCAATCGCTTATCAGCATATGTATGCTGGTGTGTGTAACCGGAATGACATCATACAACGGTTAGTATTTTGCCCACGTACACACTGGTATCCAATTCCATTTAAGAATTCAGTGAACGGATGTATCTTCAGCCATCACAATATAATGATTACGATTCAAACTAACGGAGCTAACGAGTGATGAAGACACTGCCATATACGAGCAATAAACAGGCACCTTTCATGACAAACATCTAACAATTGCATTCTACAAACACACAAATATAAAGACATTTTGATCTACGTATTATCTAGTAGTTAATGAAAAAAATCCAATATAATAAAAAAAGTATTATTATTTTAACACTGCTACAATCCCCTCTCTCTAATGATAAGCAGCCACCACTGGTGTTTTTTTTTTCGTTTGTAGTCAGTCATCTGACTTCTTTTTAAATAAAATTATACTTTTTAGATTTCAAAATCTTGAATCAAATATTATCCTCAAAACATTGTAAGGATTTATTTCTACTATTTATGTTAAGTAACGTATCTAGGTGGTGAAGCCCATTGGCAACGCAGTGTTGCACATTTTTCCTAGCTTGCACAAGCTTAAGTTTTTCCTCTAAAACTCAAAATAGTATGACAGCTCTTTCACAGTCTTTATTCACATCTTCACCTACCTTGTTAGCACTCTGTCACACATAGGAACCATCCTAGAGACGCTTTGCCAGACACTGCGGAAACAATCCTAGAGACGCTTTGCCAGACACAGCGGAACCATCGAAAGATAATGCAATAATATATAGACTATGAGAGGCATCCTCAGCCATACTTTTTAAAAGTCTTCAAGGCCGTTGTGCTACTTATGTTACTTGGCACTTCAGAAACTCTCCTTCTGTAATTGGTCGGCCTGATTTTGCGATCTCCTCAACATCAATAAAACTTGCATTCACAGCAGATTCAGTTTGTAATTCTGCTTTGGTGAAAAACGTCTGCTGTGAGTTTAGATTCATTTTCAATTCTATTACCTTCCGTAGCTTCTGCTCTGCATTCAGGCTTTTTAACTCGTCTCGATGTTTAGTCTAGTACTGCCGACTCGGATAACATTCCTTGATAACAGCCACATTATCGCCACAAATTAGACACACATGTTTACCGCGAATAACAGTAACGATATAATTAGTCTACCAGCGACCTTGAACGGCTCTGTTTTCATAATCAACTTTTCATTTGGCCATTTTAAGGCTAGCTTAAATGTCTTTTAAAAAGAGTGTGCATCTATTGACAGACGCTTGATTGATATCACGTCAGCCGTAGCGGGAAAAGGTGATGTAACATCCAGGAACTGCACTACCTTCATTACTTATGTCCCATCCAAAACGAGCAAATGAACGTTCTATGTTACAGTAACGACGAACATCCACTCCCGACACAACTTTTATTTTCGCTTATTCTGATGGAAGCGAGAACGCTCACAGGTAGCCTATCGTTCGGCAAGGCTGCTTATTAGGAAATTTGATTAGCACCTTACATCGCAGGACCATTAAGTAATGTTTTTGCCTAAAATGCTCTCTCGGGCCTAATACAATTGTACTGCGGCCGGATGTGGCCCTCGGGACTTGAGTTTGATACATGTGCTATAGCTAATATATCTTTTAATATATAGTTAGGTATATATATATATATATATATGTGTGTTACATATATATTATTGACCCTAAAACTTTCACACGAAACCCACTCTAGTCAAACTTTGGGGGTTTGCCTCTAGGGCAAGTGTCCCGGAATTATTGTGGGGGAAGGGCTTTTAATGGGTTTGGCCCTTTGTCAGACTTCCGTTTTTCAGCCATACCGGTATATTGAAAGCCATTAAAATATAGGCGTTGCGATATTTTTTAAATTTTAATATACCTATATATGATATCTTTTGGACCCACAGATTCAAGAAGCAACCAGAGCGAGCACAGGGTCATAACGGCGACCTTAGCTTTTATCGCCTTCGTCCTGATGGACTGTGGCTATGACACTGGTTCATCCAACATCCGAGGTTTTGTCATGGAGTGTGTGGATCCTTCCCAACATTCAAAACTGCTCACAGTAAATCTATTTTATCTCTTGTATCCAATCATGTTTGCTCAGTTTTGAATTAAATCTGGTTAATGTTTAAAAAATGTTGTTTTTCATCGTGCAAATAGTCAGCTTTAGTTAGGTCAAAATATATTTAAAATAGCAGAGGCGCTGTCTTCGGTGGTATTTACTCTCAAGGGGCGTTAAGTTAGCGTCATATTAACATTCGAGAGCCATATCCCTTTTGTAAGTACATATTATTATACACATCTATATGGGCGATGATTGGCAGCACCGTACGTCCCCGCGCTGGACCGTAAAATGATGGGTCCATCTTTTGAATAATGATGCTCAAGTTGTGTCAACTTGAATTCCCGACCGGACAGAACACGTGACATCTCATTCAACCTGTTCACATCCCAACCACTTTCCTTGGACCACCCGAATCTCTTGATGGATCCAGGCATTTCCCCATTAAAATTCAAAAATGTATATTTTTTAAAAAATATGAGCCTAATTCATCATCTCATGTAATGTATTATTATTTATATATACTTAAATGTATATATTTACTTTTTAATTCGCCACTTTGGATAACTATTTGCCCTCCCCGTTCTAAGAATGATTACTCCATAATGTTACATTTCACAACGTTCAGAAGTCAAATTAAATGGACACTCAAGATAATGTCAACACAAAACGATCAAATTGTAACACTAGCGAGGTGTCAATACCCGCAATTACCGTACCCGGTACTAATTTGGAACCACTAACCGTCAATACCTAAATACAACAGGATCGTAATTGCTCACTCTATAAAGAATCGATTCCACGGGAATCGGTCGATATATTCAGCATTATCTGAAATTATTATTATAGATTATGCACCTCTACCGGTATTTTACTCATATATTATGGTAGCGTTGCCAAAGCTAGAATGGATAAGCACTTGTTGCTACTTTTAAAATCATAAAGCTAGGAGACTTTTTTTTCATCTATTTTTCAAATTGTTGTACACTATTATTAATTATTTTCCCTCTTTTGGCGAAAGGCAAGCGGTTATTTTAAAGTATTGAATTATTAAAATACAGTGTGTCTCAATAAATTCTTTCACCAAAATGTTGGCTTCATTTCAGATCGGAGTAGTAATGTCCGGAATAGGAGGATGCGCCTTGGCTCTGATGGGTTTAATTGAGTACGACGGACTCACTGGGGCTGTCAATGATCCTGCACTGGCTAAAGCTATAGTTCTCAGCATTTTCCTCATCATTTCTATCATCGTTTCCAACTTGACAACCCTTGCGCTAGGTCGGTACCTCGTCAAAACACGAATGACACAACTTGTGAGCACTCCAACCAATAAAGAGACATCTACCGACGGCATAAATCTAGCAGAACACGGGCGTAACGCTGATTGCAGCCTTCATCAACAAACACAAAATATCTCCTATAAAATACAAAGTTATTTAAAAAGATTTTTTTCAAGAGATTTCAAATATTCCCGTTCATGTTCAATCGCTTTTGGGTTCAAAAAAGAGAATTCTTTTACTACTATCGTGCCTCTTGTGTCTCTTCACGTCAGGTTCGGTTATGTCATTTAGATCGTTTTACGGAAATTTCTTGGCTCAAGATGTTTACCACGGAGACTGGACGCCCCTGCAAACAGTGAGGCAAAGGAGAAGTTTGAGAAAGCCATGAAAACGGTGTACTTGGGTGGTTTTCTAGCTCAGTCCATGTGTTTGCTGTATACACTTTTTCATGAGAAAATCCGAAATGTCATTGGTGAGTTAAGTTTTTATGACATATTATCATTTATTTATAGAACGAATTTTTTTATTTTATATAGTTCAGACTTTCGATGGGTAAATAAATTCTCCAATACGATACTATTTGTGTTAAAAAAAGACTCTATCTTAATAAAAAAAAATATTTGTCAATCTCTACGTTATCATGGATATGAAACAAGGTTATACTTCAATGAAAACACTAAGTTCAGATCCGATTTTGATACTTCAAAATAAGGAAAACAATCTGCAATGATATGCACTATGAGTTGAGATGAATTGAAGTTATAAATACTGCAAAAGTGGATTAAGGAAATATTTGATCATCCAAGAGCTGAAAGTACTTTAAGAGGACATCATGTTTTACAACTAAGGGGATGAAAAAAAACAATCGAAATGATTTAAGTTTAATAAACATGTTTTATAGGTTTGTACTACAAAAAAAAAGCTTACTTTCGTAAATAATAAAGACAGAAATGAATATAGTTTAATTAAGATCAGTCATTAGTTTAGAAATTAAATCTAATTGTAGTACTTATTGTTGTTTGAAACTTTTTAATTTGATATATTGTTACATAATTACTCACATTCATAAACATTTATCACAACTCATTTCACTGCATAATTTCAAAAAATAAACCCTTTGACAAAAACACAACCTATAAAATTATGCAGGAGATATCTAAGCAACTTTTACAACGTAGTACAGTCGCGAAATTGAAATTTAGATTCAAATGATGAAATTAAAATTGCTAAAATTGTGTGTGTCTCATCTTTCAACATTTTTCTATCTCTAATTAATTTAATAAATATGTGTATGGTACCTTAATAAATATCGATATGAATTTATTTTTGGAATTAATACTATTAAAGCTTCATTACATTCTGAGTTTACACCAGTTGTGTAAGCTGGAAACAAACTATTTACTAATTCCTAGTTTTTAAAGAGCCAGGATGAAATGCAATATTTAGCTGTCATTTATTGTCAATTTAAACAGAATATGATTATGTCTTCTTTCATCCTCTTAACACATTAGGTCCTTGTGTGGAATTGTTCATCGTGTCATTGGTGAACATTACCTTAGTCCTGTCACGACTTGTTCTGACCAAGGAGCTCTCTGTCTTCTACGTCACAGCTCTGATATGGGGGATTGAACAGGACCCTCATGTCTACCACGCCTTTTGCTCTGGCGACTGAGACTGTCCAGATGAAGGAATATTGCCAGGTACTTTGGGGTTCAATCATGGAAGGATTTATAAAATGCCGCGCGAAAGGCGTTTAGATATTTTCTGTATATAAAGTAGCAAAACGGGTGATATAGCTTTCAATCTATTGTGGTTGTTGATTTGTGCAATGTTGAAGTTTGAAAAATTTTAGTAGATTTGTGAAAATGTATAAAATAATTTTTTTTTTAAAACTTGTTTTTACTCACACTTCGTAAAAACATTATGTGCGAGTGAATGTTTAAAATATAGTGAACAATCCCACGATCATATTGTATCTAAAATAGCGTTATATCATGGTGAGTATTATCGGCCATCTACTATAAATTGTCATGGGCGCCCGCAGGTAGGGGCAAGGGGGCACTTCCCCCCCCCCTGGATTGATTGGATAAAAAAAATTTAGACAAAAATAGACAAAAATGTATTAAAGTAAAGAGAAAATAAAGAGAAAGTAACTAAGCTGATGTCCTGTCCGTTCGATCATCATACAAATAAAACTATATTAAAACAATACCAAAAAAAATTTTTCCCCCCCCCCCGGAAAGTTAATCGATTTTTGTGCCCCCCCCCCCCCAAGAAAGTTTTCTGCGGGCGCCCATGTAAATTGTATATATTTTATGTAATTTTCGGCACATTTCAATTGACTTCTGTGACGAAATATATTATCGTTAAATAACCAAGTTTCAACTATGTGCTAGGAGTTGGAGATTTAACGGCAAAATGGCCGGTTAAGAATTTGACGGACACATATAACAATTACCAATAAAATAATATAAACAAATTTCGTAAGTTTGTATGTATCAAACTGTCACTATGATTCTCAGTTATTCTGCAAGTTATAATTAAACACTTTACACAGTTATGTCTCTATTCCATAGACAATCCAACTACTTGATACGAATGAAGGGTCTCAGAAATTCCAAGGCGATGTTCGAGGAGTGGTTGACAGTTCCGTCTATGGCTCAACCATCTCTAAAGTGGCCATGACAATACCGATCATGTACTTGCTGATCTCGGCCATCATGGGCCCTATGCTTGAGGCCACGGGCAACGCAGCAAGTCCAATGTATTTTAGTGTTGCCTCTTCAGTACTGGCAGTTGGTGTTGTAATTTTAATTACTCGTGTACAGCGACGAGCAAACTGAATGAAATAATACTATATGTCCATAAAAAGAAAAGAATGCATTGTTCATTCTAAAATATCTTTTGTGTCATATTGATTGAAATGATAATCTGTTAGGATTTATTTTATTATTTTTGTTTTATAAAAAGGGGCGATATACAGCATTTCTTGTAGAAAATCCAGGGGCAAAACCAAGTTAAATATCTGTCACTTGTGACTTGTTGTTGGTCATTCCCATACGAATGACCATGGCAATATTCGACCTGAATAGTAGGCCTGAATTTAGAGAGAGTTTCCCAGTTCGCCCATTCTCGCCATTTCCTTTTTTTTATCGTATTGCAAGACTTGGTCAAGACGTCTATGCAGTAGGATAGTATGCAGTGAGTGACCAGCAGTGTTCCTTGTGTCTCACTGTGCTCTTTAAGTTTTCCACATTGAATGAGTTGTCGGAATTTTTACTCTGCCAATGACACACTACAGCAGTGGTTCTCAACCTTTCTCGTGCCGCGACCCTTTAATACCGTTTCTCGTGTCGTGGCGAACCTCCAGCCACACAATTAATTATTTTCGTTGCTTCTTCATAGCTGTAAGGGTATGTGTTTTCAGATGGTCTTAGGCGACCCCTGGGAAAAGGTCGCGCGACCCCAAAAGGGGTCGCGACCCACAGGTTGAGAACCGCTGCACTACAGGATCCCATCTCCGGGTTTAGAGTTTGCCTTCAATGCGAATGGTTGCCATCAAAGGTTAACGAGTTCCATCTGTCACGGCCATGGCATCAGAGGTGCAGAGTATGATGATGATGTTGACCGTAATGTTTAGTGAGCGAGTGTGAACTCTTGTCATGTCAAGGACGGGTGTGTGGATTTTTTGGGTTATAAAGGGAGAAAATGATCTGGAGCGTCAGAGAGTGAGCGAGAGACAGTGAACGAGAGACAGTGAGAGAGAAAATATTTTTGTTTGGTTCGCTGTGGGGCTTTTTGCCTGAGAACAATATTGGTCTGCTGGACGTAGCCACTTCAATGTGTGTTAATTGGATGTTTAGTGCAGTGAAATAAACGCATAGTGTACGACAATATATTTAGAGTTAATTGACCACCTGAGAGGCAAGATCCGAAACAAACTAGTCTGACATAAGGTTAGACGGCATAGTTGCCCTCCGGATATATAAGACACCAAATACTCGCCATTGGAATATATCAGACCAGGCGGAATATGTGACACCATCCACCCGTTTGTGCTGGTATTGTTTCTTTTTCTTGTCTCGGTTTCCGCGAGGTTTGAACTCACATCCACAATTTTGGCATGTACACATTTTCACCGTACTTTTGACTACTACTGATATTATAATGTATCGGGATTCATCTTTAAAGTAAATATTTCTTCCACTACGATAATAGTATGTCTAGAAACTATTGACTGGTTCCAAACAAGTTTCTTAACTTTCAATGAAAGTTGGCTGGTTTGAGATTGTTATTAAATGGTTTACTTGCTTCACAGATGTTGAACAACACTGAATTTGAAATGCTTCATCAAGTTTGAGATTAACATCTAAAGTTGTAAAAAGCTTCAAGTTTATGACCCAGATTGATAATTTGTTGAATACCTCTTATTACATCACTTAAGAACCTGTCATTACATCACTTGTGAACCTATCATTACATAACTTATGAACCTCTCATTACATCACTTATGAACCTCTCATTACATCACTTATGTTTTTTCAAAGTTGTCCGCTCAAAACACAAAGGGCAGGGGCACAACTGGTTGGGGAAGTTATGATGACAAAAACATTACTAAAGTTATCCTCCCGATTAATTTTTTTTTTTTTTAAATTGCGCAGCGATCTAACATTTTTCCTGTCTTTCAAAGGGTAGGAGGGTGGAGTCCCACAGCAACCCAGACAGTAGAGGTACATTGGAGACCACTGTGGTTCATACTGACCTCCCTTTAATGGCTACCACTCACTCCTTCAACACCTACCCTCCCCCCTTTTTTTTTGTGTGCTCTTTCCTCAATTTCTGAACATTACCACAAACGGAGGAAGTCATATTACAAAATTAAAGAATAACGGAACAACTTAAATATTGTACAAAATATAATATTTTAATTTGTCCTAACACAATTAGAATAAAAAATAAACTAGAAAAAAATATTTACAATGTATAAATGTAAACTTTACAATAAGTTTAAAAATATTTGAGGTGGTGGCCATTACATTGATATTTGTTATTATAAAGTCAAAAGAAACAGATCATTTTAAGTATTATAAATAACTCAAATCAATTCTATTTACATTTTGCTAGAGCTGTATGACATTTTTAAGAACAATCACCAAAAACTGTCATCTTAGAAAAGTATTCATTTTGTATCATATTTCAAATCTATTGTGTTTGAAATAAATTGATAAGTTAAAGTAGGATACTTACTGAAGATTAAACTTTGCTGGCAAGAGAGCACTTTCTTTTTATTAAAGATAAATCAAAAAATGATTGTAAAAAAAAAAATTTAAAAAAAAGACAATGAAGCATACTGTCTTCCTGCAAAGAAATTATAATTTATGCTTAAAAGGTTTCTTTTTATGTCATAATCTGTAATGATAATTAAAATCAGTTGTACAGTTTTCTAATAATATCACCATCGCTCTTACATAGTCATTTATTGACATACTTAAACTATAAATTACTTTTATACTTATGAATTTGTTTTCACTGAATCTCAGCATACTGGAATATGTGAATATTAGTGGGGTTGCATGATATGAAATATATGTAGCACATGCCCCCTGGTGCCTCTAACTTTTAACTATGGCACATTAATATGACAAAGCCTTGTAGTCACAACCAAATTTATTGCTTGATAAATCACAATCAAAACATGACTGCATCACCTTTAGAATATTGTAGAATCAATTGATATCAAATTTTAACAATTATTTATTTTATTTATCAACATCACAAACAAGAAACAAGACAAAATAAAATGCTCATGAAAACAAAATATAACACAACTTCTAAAGCCCTAACCACCCTATGAAGTAATTGAGCACAATCAAAATATGAGCAAGTGGCAGCACTGGTAATAATTCGCTTTTCTAATAGTTCACACCAAATGAAAACTTGTGAAATATTGGCAGCTTTACTCTGAACATCACAGACTAAACCCATGAGCTAGGCACAGTCCCCAGACTTTTGGCCAACCAAGCCAGAAGCAGTGGTAAACAAGTTGATGGGTGAATTGCCATCAGTCAACAAGACACTTTGCAGACCGAGACTTTTTAGAAGTCGCACCTGAAACAGTAGACATGAACATTTTGAAATGATGTGTCTAGTGAAAAAATGACAGAAATTAAATTGATAGGTAGTGCTTAAATTGTGCAGGTCATTCACATGCCAGGTGTTTATGGGGATATAATTATAAATCCCCACCCCCCCGCTATTTGGACCCGGGTCCCATTAGACTAGAGCTATTCAGATGTCATTTGTGGTAGTTTATTTTTAGTTAAACTGAAGAAGTAAGTTTACAAACATATAGCCCATTCAATTATCTTTCATTTGATACCAAATTTTGTCTTGCAACCTAACAATAATATATTTTTTTTAAATTTGAATCCCAACCTCTCACTTCTCTGACCCGGGTCTGAATAGCCACTTCAAATTTAAAAACCAAACAGGAAAAGGACATTTCAGCTATATAAAATTGTGAATTTGGTTGATACCATATGCAGTCAACTTAAACAAATTTTGATATTAATTAACTTGAAAGCTTTATCCTAGTCCAACACTCTTATAATTAAGCAATTAATTATATTAAATAATGAGATTTTATTAGGTAAATGACAGATAACATCTATAGACAAGCAATTGAAAGTCAGAGATGAGCCAGCTAAGGAAAAAGACAGACTAAGGAAAAGTAAAATAAAGAATGAAATAGGCTGACCTGATTATCTGGGCCAGCATTTGCCAAAGCTGCCAAAGTGTCTGCTCCCAAAGTTGTGACCATTTCTTTAAATTTATTCACCTAGAGTTGAACAAAAAATAAATATTAATATTTTACACCATGCCGTTTAATACACTGACATTGTAGTAATTACATCTGGGAATTTGACCTTAACTGTAAAACTCCTTTATTAAGGGTGAAATCTGCTCTCTTACCTTTTGATCTGATGAAAATTAAGGAGTTTTTATTTACAGGATTATTATATAGATAGGGGAGATGCTCACTTATCCTATGCAATACAGCATTCATTAAACTAACTGTGGTGCATGTAGTTTCATTATTCTGTAAAGTCTAGCTGCTGTTGTTGATTTAGTCACAATTAAGTTACACATTAGTTTACTGACCTCAATAGACGCTAATGATTTCTCCTTGCTGACTGTAATGAAATTCTGCTTTTTCTGATAATCTAGTTCATGTGAGCGAAACTGTCAATAAGTGATGGAAACAGATTTATGAAATCATTTCAGTTTATTATTTCATTCACATATGAAAATAAACCTATAGATCTATATGATAAATGCATATTATGTAATTGACATGTTGGTTTAGTTAAATTGGGGTTTAGCGCAGAAATTTAAATAAAACCAGTTGTAACTCTACCCTATTGTAACTTACAATAAATAACATCAAACAGCACTACTTTGAGATTATTTTATTTAAGAAATAAACATTCCCCTCAATTGTAGTCTGTGGACCGGCACCTGTCCACGAACCTTATGCCTCCGGTCCACACAACATAAATATGTGTAAGTATATTAAAAAAAAATAATTAAGAAATCTGGCACCGTTCCCTGGTGCAATTTCAAAATGTGCCCACTGGTAACTCAAACTTAAAATATTTGGAAACACTGTTATATTGATGATGGGAACAAAAATTGCTAATGATCACTATAAAGCGCCAACCCCCTCCTCCTCGCCTCCCCCCCCCTCCCATATTAAAAATATCCAATGTTCCTATTACTACTGGTATATGCCTATCATAATATTTTATGGCAATGACTCACACACTTCAACCTAATGTTTGAAGGAAACTCAAACTAGCATTCCCAGTGTTAAAGTTATATAAAATATTGACCTTATTTTGTGTTGACAGAGATGCTTCATGCTCAATTTCAGCAGCTTCAGATTTCAAGCGTGCAGCTGTTGAGGAAATGTGTTTCAGATTATTAAAATGTTTGTGTTTCAGATTATTAAAATGTTACATTCTTTAAGAATTCAGAACTACATTAAGTAAACTTTTAAAGTTACCAATTTAAAAATGAAAATTTCTCTGTAATTTGTATTACCTATTATTATTTACCAACGATACAGTTTGTCCAATATTATTATAAATAATAAAAATCTACCAATTTTTTTTTGATAAATATGAATAGTATGAGCTGTTTGAATGATACTAGGAAGAAAAAGAATTCACATTATCATTATTTGCATTTGTTAGTTATAAAATCCTTTAATAATGTTTTAAACCAATAATTTATTTTAAGTTTTGCTCTGTAAAATGAAAAAATGAACAATACGTAACAAAGTACTGAGAAAAACAGTATGCAAAGAAAACAATACTAAAGCTAGTGATAACAACAATATTAAATTTAATTATATGCCTACTATTAAATTTATCTAAAAATACTATATAAAACTGTGACAGAAAAACCTATCATTTTTAGCACATGAAAGTGAAAAGGTACCCTCCTCGAAAATTACAAATATTAATTTACATACACGCAAGAAGAGTACAGTATCGCAATTATATAATGTCTTGCGTATGTTAGGAAATATAGCCAAGTTCTCTCTCTCTGGGCAAGGAAAGCTGCTTTCAGGCATTAAATCAGAACCATCTTGTAAAGAAATTCTAGAATTAATGTCACCTGATGGCATTCTTTAGAGCAGATAGAAAGCATTTGAACAAAAAAAATCAGAATGGTTAAGGAATGACACAGCACTTTACTCTGTGACATCAAATTCCAAACACATAATAGGGAAAGGGGAGTGCTGGGCATTTGAGCCCAAAGTTGAAGTGTAATTGGGTCAAGATATAGGCTATAATATAAAAATAGTTTTAATTATGTGGAAATTGATAGATTTTAAAAGAGAAGAGAACATGGTGATACATTTAAAAAAAAAAAATTATTGCCTTAAATAGAGCTTTAAAAATTTCTACCACTTTTCTCATTTTTTATAAACAAAAATGGATAGTTTTTGGTACTAATTTCAAATTGTGTGAATGTTCTTTGGAATATTTTAACATCAAAATATATTATGTGTAATGTTTGTAATCACTAATTTAACATAAAAAATTGTCATGCCTTTAAATTTTGACTAGGCAGTGAAAAGTAATTTTTTTAAAATATTTTGTAGTTGATAAAAAAAAAATATTTATTTAAGCATATTTCCAGGGATAATTTATATTTCAATATTAAAATTATAACTCAAAAAAAAAAATTTTGCAGCTGAATATTTCTGATACTTCAGTTTCCATCTCTGCCCCATCTTACACTCAATATGACTGTGAGATTCAATGATAAGTCGTTCTGCCTGGGCCTGAGCTTCGGCCTTGGCCTGTCCAGTCGACTCTACAGCAGCTGCAAGAGCCCGTAGCTCATACAGCTGAGATCTTGCCCTTTCAGATTCCTTCTCAGTCTGTAAAATCTGACGTTCTAGTTGACCTTTGGCCATCTGCTCTTCTCTCTTTGCCTCATGGGATGCTGCTGCTTCAATGGATCTGTTTAACAGTGAACATTTCATTTTCAGCTACAAACAGT
Organism: Lymnaea stagnalis; assembly: GCA_964033795.1. NCBI lineage: Eukaryota > Metazoa > Mollusca > Gastropoda > Lymnaeidae > Lymnaea > Lymnaea stagnalis. The sequence continues at coordinate 681,511 of CAXITT010000026.1, read as the reverse complement.
TGTAATTATTAATATCATTGGTCATTAAGTTGGGATACCAATTAACAGCTACAATAGTATTGATTTTTTCGTATTATAAATAGTAGCTTCAAAGAACAGCATAAAATATTTGCACTGCTTCAACCAACTTACTTTGTGGAAATCTCAATGGCCCACTGAACAGATTTACAGGAGCTGTAAATGCACTACTTCAACCAACTTACTTTGTGGAAATCTCAATGGCCCACTGAACAGATTTACAGGAGCTGTAAATGCACTACTTCAACCAACTTACTTTGTGGAAATCTCAATGGCCAACTAACAGATTTATTGGAGCTGTAAATGCACTACTTCCACCAACTTACTTTGTGGAAATCTCAATGGTCAAATGAACAGATTTACTGGAGCTGTAAATGCACTACTTCCACCAACTTACTTTGTGGAAATCTCAATAGCCAACTGAACAGATTTACTGAGGCTGTCTCTCATCTTTACATCCACTGGTTCTATGCTCTGGATATCAATGCTGCTAATTACCTGTATATTGAGATATAATTTATCAAGTGATTACATACAAAGAAAAGGCTACTGATATCTTACACAAACACAATGGTTTGACTTTTTTAAGAAGCATTATGCACTAACATTAAGTCACCATTTTTGAGTATGAAATATATTTCAAATTAATAGTGTAGGTATGAAAATGTTGATTCTTCAAATGTAATCAGTCCCTTAAAACAGTCCTAGATACACTGGAACTCCCAAAATAGTAAAATATAGTCTCAGAATTGTAACATACAGTATTGTAATAGTAAATAAATAAACATATAGTGCATCGCAAATCAAATTAAGATAACTAATCAAAGTGGGTGCCCGTCATTTGCCATTGTAATAAACAAAGATGTTGTCATGGGGTGGGGGGGGGAAGGTTTGTGGAGGAGGCTGAGCCCCTTCCCAAGATTCCGTTAATAAATTCAAAACGCAGAGATGCACTTTTGTGTATACCTGTATATAGATTGGCATCATGTGTATACCTGTATATAGATTTGCATCATTCTACATTTAATTCTAATGCTTGTGTAAAATTGGGTTTCAGTTACCTAGCTGTGTTTACACAAATTCTTTTCATTTTCAGTAGTTACTCAATAGTAAAACTGTTTTAGAATTTATTACTTATTTTAATCTAAATTTTTTATCCAGTCTAAAAAGGTGCGAGGAAGCTAAAAATGGTGCGTACCATCACCAAAAAAGTTGTAAGTATATTTCAAATGTGTATTTAAACCAAAAAATGAAAATAATCACTAAATGAATGACAAAATATGTTCATTTGTGATACATCTGGTGGGCCACTATATTTAATGTGGCGGGTCTCGAATTGCCCACCCCTGCATTAAGCCTTGGAGTTTTATTTTATTTTCCATCAACATTTGTAGTCTAATAATTACAGGAAGATGTATTGGGACAAGGAGGGCTGGGGTATTATACAGTTGCTTAGTGACTTCTAAAAATAAATTTCAAATGCTACTTACTATATCTTATAAAATATGTCAAAAACTAAAGCAGTGGTGCAGTTGAAAATGCATTTTCTTTTTAATCCATAATTTTCTCTATTTTTGCAATTGATGCCTTTCAGCCGAAGAACAAAATAATTAAGTGAAAAAAATTAGGTCATACAGTACCAACGCCAACAAAAGCAAATTTTTACTAAATTTGTCACTATGGCAAATGGTTTAATATTACTGTTGATGTATCTAGCCAGTTCATTATGGAAAAGCAAAGCAATAGTATGACGTTTATTACCAAACGTAATGGCGTCATATTATAGCCCTTAAAAATAATTAAACCTTTCCCCTTAGCCATCCCATGCACGCCTGCTACCAAGTCAAAAGCCACCCTCTTTCCTCCTGCGTAGGTAAAATAATTATGGATGGTCCCCAGCCAATCATATTTCTCTGTCTTTTCACCATCTGCTATAGAGAAAGAAGCTAAAACTAACAACCGAGAAGTTGTTTTATTTGTTATTGATATTTTTTTTAAATCTTAAAAACCAACTGAATATAATTTTTTAACCTGGTCTCATAAAATTGTCGGTCTGACAGATCTCGGTGTACAATTGTAAAAGACATCTCAGAATGGTACATTGTATATGAAAAAAGTAAGATAAACAGGTCTGCTTAAAATAACCAATGATTTAATTTCTCAAATCTTGAGCCACAAGATGCAATTAAACTCCTAACTTTAAATAGCAAAATTTAAAATTGTTTAAATACAATAAGTTTTCAGTACAGTTTAACATGTCTTTTTAGTGAGGGTACCACATTTTCTATTTAAAAACTTTTCTGGAAATTAATAGAATTTTCAGGAAACCTTGTTGAAGGATAGTTTTACACCTAAGTGTTGAAGAATAGTTTGACATCTAAGTGTTGGAGAACAGTTTGATACCTAAGTGTTGACGAATATATTGATACGTAAGTGTTGAAGAACAGCTTGACATCTAAGTGTTGGAGAACAGTTTGATACCTATGTGTTGACGAATATATTGACACCTAAGTGTTGAAGAATAGTTTGACACCTAAGTGTTGAAGAATAGATTGACACGAAAGTGTCAAAAACAGTTTGCCCAAGTTCAAATTATTTCATAAAATTTATTTTTCTTAAGACTTTTAGAAAATTAAATTAAAATTTAATTTAGTTTCTCACTTTAAAAATTTTTTTCCATTGTGTCCAAATATCTGACAAATGAATAAAAATTGAGAATTAAAAGTTAACAACTATCTGTCTCTTACCAAGTTGTTGACATCAAATTTAAGAATGGTTCTAGGATCTCCCAATAATGCGTCATTACCAAACACAGCAGACTGTATTATCTGGGCAGAATACCGGTGAAATGAATCAAAGGTAGTGAGGGCAACCCTGGCACGAATTCTACTACCTGTAGGATTTCATTTGACATTTCCAGCAATGGAAGTTAATTTTTGGAATGAGAATATAGCATTAAAATAAAACTGTTCTTTAAATAATTATTTCATGCGATAAAATTTAAATTTGAAATTTTTTTCATTATTTTACATCTGCTCATAAAGATTTTGGCCAAAATCTTTCATTTCTTTGTTTTGTCAACAGTAAACCTTGATCCAGCTCAGTATATTGTTTAATGCACATTACTCAGTGTAAGTCTTCATTTTAACTAAAAAAAATCATTTTAAACTTATGCAGCAGTATTGCACATACCAATCTGGCGACAAGCGAAGCCTATAAAATCTGGCACAGAAAATATTTTTTGAGCACTAAGTTCATCATCTTTATCTACCTGAAAAAAATTATTTTAAGCAGTGAGTTCAGAATTATAAAGATAAAAGTTAAAAGAAAAATCTGGCTATGTTTCTGATATAATTAATGAAATAATGTTAATCACATAATTTGTCATTATTCATTAGATGCTAATTTATTAATTCTAATCAACATATCTGTGAATTGAATTCTGAAAAAAAAGTCTATAAATATAATTGTTGTATGATCTTAAATTAACAGGAACTGTTCCATGACTTACTTCAAAATGGTTGTTAAAAGCCAACTGAAGTCGAAGCCTTGCATGATCAGAAGTTTCAACCTTTATTGGTAGTGAAAGAAACTCAGAAATTAAAGAAGAAGCATTGAGAAAAACTATGGAGGCCAAACTGCACCTAATTAAGCCTTCTACAGATCATATTTATTATTTAATTAACAATATTTTCTTTCTTATGTCTTTTTTCCCTGTCTAGGTCATAGGCATAGGCCATCCACAGGAATTTTCCATTCATCACGGTTGTGGGCTAATAATATTTTGAATACTGCATTAGTTTTAAGCAGCTCCTTAACAAGTGCAATTCACATCATTCACTACGAATGAACCAGTATGTTTGAATCATAGTGTAAAAATTTGCAGATGCTCGTACTTTAATAATTTCAGGTCAAATATTATAAGTAAACATACCTCAATTATTTCAGATATAAAATCAGGTCCTAGCATTAAGCAAAGGGATTTTAACGCACCTTCTTTCTTTGGCTTACCAGCTGAAAACAAAAAAAACAAGCTTAGACTTGTATTTATAAATAATCACAAAATTGTTGTGCTTGGACATAATTTAACTTACTCAACTTCTAAAAGCTTTATTTCAAAATTTTTATTTGAAGCTCAGGGTATGCTAAGTTTCAGATTTTACATCTATTAAATGATTAAACTAAGCAATGACACCCATATTTCACAGAATTTAGTTTCAATGTGAAATATTAGTATTGTGGAATTAGCACATGTTTCATCTAAATCAACTAAAGTGTTTATAACCAACAAAATAATTTGTCACTCTACAGTAAACTATTCCCCACTTACCACTAAGACCAAGTACATTGAAATTCTCATGAGGGCCCAATACAACCAAATCTGGACCAAAAATGACACGTGCTGTTTTCTTAATGTAGTCGTAGACTTGCACAGCTGTGTTGCTGGGGCATCGGTAGGTAACTACTCTTGTTTTATCACGGCCCTGTTGACAGAAAATAACTTCTAAAGTAAAATATTTTATTTTCTTAATGAGAGGCACACACAAATCTCTGTACAAAAAATGTTTTTTTGGTGATGATTAATTTGCTGTAGAAACCATTTGAGTCAAATTTCCCCACCAAATTCTGGCAAATAGTTTTATGGAAATAGTTTTCTATCAACATACCATTATCTCTAACACATTTTATAATCTCTAAATGACCAAAAGTAATATGGTCGGACCTGGTGATACCATGATGACCATTTTAGTTGTAAAAATGGAATGTCAACATACTGTAAAAATAATAAAAGATGTCAAATTTACCATGGCAATAGATGGGTCTATCGACTGTTCATAGTAGGCAAGCTTCCTTATATCTCCAGAACCTAAGCCACCACCATGGCTTGAAAAAAAAACATTTTATAAAATTGAAATCATCTATGGACTAGTTATCCCTAATAAAACAATATTAACATTTGGAAAATATGTTTTTCAATTGGTTAAAAAATAGTTTCTGTTATTTAGCATTGTAATGTTTAACTGTGACTATAACAAATTAATTTTTTTAATGGTTTAAATATTAGAGGGTAATTAGTTACTAGCAGCAGACTGGAGTTTTTTTTTATTTCTTGAGAAAACAAATTGATAAATGTTAATTCAGTTGTTGATCTTATTTGTTACATTAGGTGAGACTTTAATTAAATTTATAGAAACAATTTAATAGAAACAATCTTAATAGAAAAAAATCTTAATAGAAACAATTCTACCCATCATTTAAAAAACTGAATTATAACCAAAACCAAAAAAAACAAAACATGATCGACATTTTTGTGATACTTTTCAAATTATATTCAGAAGATAATGATTCTTACCTCAGTAGCTGCTCTGTTTCTTCACCAAGTTCTTTCTTCCACAATTCCTCAGTGGCAGTGAGCATGTAGGCACATGGACCCATGACGAGTCGGACCTGTGAAAAAAGGTAACCAACATTCATAAAAATACTAAAGTTATATTTGGAAATGACAGCTCCTTACAACTGTCCATTTAAAAGTGTTGAATTAAAACTTGCTCCATTACATACTTTTCCTGAATGCTTGTCTTGAACATAAACTCCTTCGTTTTTGCTCAAGGGAATTGTTTTCCTAAAAAGTACATTTTAAAAGCATATTAATACATTAGTATGGTTCATATACTATATACTTATGAAATTGGAGTAAGTGTACTTATCAAATTAAGATGATACAGAAAAAAATTTTCTATTCAATTGTTGATGACAAAACTCATTAAGAAACTCATGAGAAAGCTCTGAAAGTCAGAGACATTCCCAGTCTCCATTGCATGACATAATGTGTAATAAACAACACCACTTATTAAAAAGATGTGCAAAAGAAGGGTAAGCAATGCTTCTTTAACAGCCAGCAACATCAAAGCTATCCTACTAATTCACCTTTGTTGAATAATTTTCACATTTATTGAAGGGATGTAATTCTGTGGGCCTTTGATCAGCCAAATATCTCCTGTCTTTCTTGTCAAAGTTTTTTCTGATGACAGAATGGGGTTCTCAAATCGATTAATAAAAACAAAAACATTCTTTCCTATTTGATTTAATAATGATTGAACTGTTTTATAGCAAGTGGATTAAAGCTTTTTCATTCAATCAAAAGTGCTAGATAAAATTTATTGTGTTAAACAGAAGGGGCACTAAACATTTTTTTTTAAAAAGTATAATGTATTTATTTTTTTCAGCATTACAAACAGGTTTTATATACGAAACTTAATTTATGCCTTCAGCTATTGAGCTGATTGATTATTTTATAAAACATTAAATTATTAACATTTATTTTTTCACCCACTTTCGTCAACTTTTTCAACAAAGGTGTCCAATGCCTGTAAGAGAACCGATTCATTCTCAGAGAGAACACAAGCATTCTGGATAGAGCCATGTTCCAGAGACTCTCCTTTATTTACACAAGAACAAGATCAGGTTATTTTAGCAGGCTAACATATTTTCAAAGAGCAAAAAAAAATTAGTTTTAACATTTTTAGAACAGGAATTATGATTGGTACTAAATGGAACAAGATTTAAATGCTGTTTTCATGAAACATGTTTTATAAAAATCTTCACCATTTACCAAATAAATAATTTCAGTTTAAAAATAACTAATTATAAGAGGGTTGGACTGTGTTAAAGCTATAAAGTAGATTAATGAGACACAAACAATTGAGTAAATAAAACTAAATATCTTCAGCTTTAAAGATGATTTTACAAAATACAAATGTTAAAGTTTTTGTCTGGTTTCACCCATTCTTATTCTTTCTATTTTTTTAGGTAGGTTACATGTAACTATATTTATGTAAATTTAATTTATATTTAAATGTTTTGTTTTTTGTACTGATGAAGGCATTTGCTGAAAGATCTACATATGTATTTTGTAAAATCGTCATTAAAGCTGAAGATATATTGTTTTATTTACACAAATTGTTTGTGTCTATGTGTCTAATTAATCAGATAAAAAAAAATTGTTTTAATTTAGCCATTTTGAAGGTAATGAACAGACTTCTTTTCATCGTCAAAGATAATATAAAGAAAACTAGAGCTGAAATTACCAGGCTGGAGGAAGAAACTGCAAAGTCCTTGTCGTAGAACTTTTTGTCCCAATTGTGGTTTACCCTCTTTATCGGCTGGGTTTAGAATAACTGCATATTGACCTCTTTTAACAACTGTCTTAGTTACCACCTGGACAACTTCCTGGAAATGTAGGAGGTAATTTGATTTCTGATAAATACTTTATCTATTTACATACAGAAATTCACGACAAAGTCATTTATTGCAATACTATTTTAGGGATATCTCTTATTGTTATATTGACATCTCAGAGGATGTTTTAAAAAATGTCCCTCTCAAGAGTCTATGCATCTATAAACTTCCAATAACCAGTAAAATAAACTGATGGAAATAAAGCGCCGTAAATTTTATAAAATTCTTCCTTAAAAAACACAGAATGAATTAGCTAATGAACCAAGTCTTGATACCAAATAAGAGCAATCCATATGTTGGAATAAAACAGTTTTTTTCTATTGGTTTTCTTTGCATAATTATTGTTGTGAAGCATTCACGTTTCTAAAACCACATTATGTGAAAACAGTATCAATTTGCTTTTGTTTTTAAAAAGAGAGCCAATGCTTTATTTCTACTAATACTCTAATAAAAAATTATAAATCAAAATAATATGGCTAATTAAAAGTTAATTTTACTGATATGATTTGCTCAAAGTAATAACTTACCATGCCAACTTGCGGGGAATATTCGGTAGAGATATCACTGGTAAGAAGCCACTCTTCTCCAGCATGTCTAATGAGATATAATTTAAGATTTTAATTTAATTTTCTTGATCAAAGGGAAAAGTAAATTAGTGCATTATATTTTTCAAGTAAAAAATTATATTTAGCTTTTTAATAAACTGTGAGAATAAAGAGAGCAGATGACATTGATGGAAGATGACCTCTAACTTTGGTGGTTTAGATTTTGAATTTAGACTTTTCATCCTCACAATAAAAACTACCACCCAAGCAGTTGTTGGCAGATGGTACGCTTCAGTTGCACGTGAACCTGCTATCAGACAGCTGGGGCGCTTCAGTTGCACATGAACCTGCTACCAGACAGCTGGGGCGCTTCAGTGGCATGTGAACCTGCTACCAGACAGCTGGGGCGCTCTAGTTGCATGTGAACCTGCTACCAGACAGCTGCCAAAATTGTTAAATAAAGAGCTTTTCTGTGACATAAACATAATTTGAAACAAATATTTCTAGTCTATTAAAAAAACTTCAAGTGTTTTGGGAGAAATAAATTTACAAGTAGAATACTGTAGAATGTCAAGGTACAGTAAGGCAAGGTACGCTAAAGGCAAGGTACAGACTAATTCCTACCTTGCAGGTAATAATGCGCCGACTAATGCTTACTTGCAAGGAACGCTGAAGGTGCCGACTAATTCTTACCTGCAAGGTACTCTGAATGTGCCGACTAATTCTTACCAGCAAGGTACTCTAAATTTGCCAAGTTATTCTTACCTGCAAGGTACACTGAAGGTGCCGACTAATTCTTACCTTATCTGACCTTCAAGATCAGTGAGTGTCTGCGTGGCCCTAAGGTGTAATGCAACATCTGATGTTAGTGTAATAACATCTTCAACAGATACAACCTGTGATGACATGGTTAAAGAGCCCAGTCAATTTGATTTATTACATTTTAAATTGATGTGATTTTTTTTTTTAAATTTAAACAAACTTAAATAAAGAGTAAATAAAAACTAAATCTAACAGAATTTGTTTTGTTTTTTTGGAAATGTTTCAGTTTCAGCTCCATCAGTTTCATTCAGTACAGACAGCAACTTTGATAACCCAACAAAGGAGTGGTGGACAATGGCTATCTAAGAGTGGTAGACGTATGGCTATCTAAGAGTGGTAGACGTATGACCACCTAAGCTTCCTTGTTATGGGAGTTGGTCTGCATTTGAACCTTGCAGAGGTTGTGTAGCAGGTTGAGTAGCAGTGTTGGGGAAAATAATATCACTCTTGTTTAGAGGCAGTGACTGCACAGATGTACAAGGCACCGCCGCATCTGTAGCATTCATGGACACTTTTTGCTTAAATGTGTCTGCATGGGCATCTTCACAAAAGTACTCCTGCTCTTGTTGTACTGTTCATCCCTGTTTCAACAGTGATCCATCAGGTGTGACTGAAGATCCAGTTATGGATCTGGATCCACAGGAGCAGGCTACCCCACCTCTCATTAATAAACCAGGTCTTAATCTTCCTCAAGCAGGTGTCTATTCTAGTCTTTGTATTTTGTTTTACAATGATCCCTCTGTGCCTGACTTAGAATCTCAATTACTCTGTGTTCATACTTCTGCCCAGTCACCAAGTGAACAACATCAATCCCTAAGCACTTGGATCATGTGGATCACATCAACCCCTAAGCATCTGGATCAAGTGGACCACATCCACCTCTAAGCACTTGGATCATGTGAACCACATCAACCCCTAGGCACCTGGATCATGTGGACCACATCCACCCCTAAGCAACTGGATCATGTTGACCACATCAACCCCTAAGCACCTGGATCATGTGGACCACATCAACCTCTAAGCACCTGGATCATGTGGACCACATCAACCCCTAGGCACCTGGATCATGTGGACCACATCCACCCCTAAGCACCTGGATCATGTAGACCACATCAACCCCTAGGCACCTGGATCATGTGGACGACATCAACCCCTAAGCACCTGGATCATGTGGACCACATCAACCCCTAAGCACCTGGATCATGTGGACCACATCAACCCCTAAGCAACTGAATCATGTGATCATGTTGACCACATCAACCCCTAAGCACCTGGATCATGTGGACCACATCAACCCCTAAGCACCTGGATCATGTGGACCACATCAACCCCTAAGCACCTGGATCATGTGGACCACATCCACCCCTAAGCACCTGGATCATGTAGACCACATCAACCCCTAGGCACCTGGATCATGTTGACGACATCAACCCCTAAGCACCTGGATCATGTGGACCACATCAACCCCTAAGCACCTGGATCATGTGGACCACATCAAGCCCTAAGCAACTGGATCATGCGGACCACATCAACCTCTAAGCAACTGGATCATGTGGACCACATCAACCTCTAAGCAACTGGATCATGTGGACCACATCAACCCCTAAGCACCTGGATCATGTGGACCACATCCACCCCTAAGCACCTGGATTATGTGGACCACATCAACCCCTAGGCACCTGGATCATGTCGCCACATCAACCCCTAAGCATCTGGATCATGTGGACCACATCAACCTCTAAGCACCTGGATCATGTGGACCACATCAACCTCTAAGCAACTGGATCATGTGGACCACATCAACCCCTAGGCACCTGGATCATGTGGACCACATCAACCTCTAGGCACCAGGATCATGTGGACCACATCAACCCCTAAAGCCCCTGGATCTAGTGGACACTATCTCTCTCTTAGAGATCATGAAAGACATCTCACAGACACTGCTGACCCTGGACATGATGATCCTGTATGATTTCTAAAACAGCCCAAACCAACCCAACAAATATGTTCAGTTTCTGGAGACAGTCTGCAGAGTCTGTGACAGGGAATGGCCAGAGAGGGAATCCTATATTGCTGACTAAACCCAGGGATGACTGTTCTGCCTATTAGGAATGTTAAAACATATTGATTGTAAAAATCAAAGATCACTGTGGAGACATTGACGGTGTGCAGGTTCTGGTTGGAAAGTAAAGCCACTGACACACTATTATATAAAGCATGCCAGGATAATGATGACACAATGAATATAGTTATTTCTGGTTTTTTGTGCAACAATTTGTGATAAAGTTTGAGTGAAGCCAGGCGGTATTTCTATCAAATACCTGTACAAACATTTTTTTTTTTAAACTATATCAAGAGCGTTAACTGAAGGGACAAAAAAATTACTTGAATATTATAAAGTAATAAGATGAAGTAGTGATAAGCATTGAAATGATAGAAAATTAATTTCTTGAATATTATAAAGTAATAAGATGAAGTAGTGGTAAGCTATGCAATGAACAAAAAAAGATGATGATTGAACATAAATACTTTTATGGAATGGAAGGTTGATATCTTATCTGATACTGACCTCCTCAAATACACCAGGCAGATAAGCACCTGGTTCTTTCACAAGCCATTCCTCCCCGGTGACTCTAAACCTGTCAAGTTTTGGGATAAAAATTGAGTGATAATCATTCAAAGCAAAAAGTATAAAAGCTGAAAGAAAAAAAAGATGATCGTATATATGCATATTAAATAATAAATCATGTATCTGCTAACAACATTTGAAGGGTTTCTTTATTATTCTGTATATTTCTGTCTAATCGGTATAGAAGTGTCACATATTTATAAGACTCAATCTTTTATAAATAATTGGGGGGGGGGGGAATGGATGTGTTTAATAATAATAATCAATTTCATTTAAACAAACAAATTAAGTATTAAAATGTAAAAACTTTAACAAAACTAATTATATAATTCTATAAACTACCACAGCTGATCTGTAAACCAGTTTCTGTTAATTTTGATTTGAATTTATGGTCATGAGTTTTGTGTGTGCTCTGGTAGGTAACTATTGCTATTATATTTACATTTAGAATAAGTTCCTTTAAATGGAAAGAAAAATAGAGTACCATTGACCAACGGGGACATGAGGAGTTCAAGAAATGACATTCCATGATAAATTTATCTATGTTCAATCATTTGGGATGGTCAGTTTTGTCAGATGTCTCGTTGAAGGTTTATTTTAATCAAATGACCTTACAAATTATAATTATAAAGTTAATAAAGGAATGTCAGCATTTGATACAATCCCCGTTTGTTTGTTTTTTTCTTATTAATGGAGACATCCATCAACAACACCAAACCAAAGCTGTTGGTTGACTGTAACATATTGCCTATTGGCTTGAATTTAAAGGCATAATTCATAACTGACTTGTCCATATTGTCTGTGGTATCCTGGACGGCTCTGAGCTTCACCACCTGCCCACTCTTAATGACCTGAGGTTCAATGATCTTTACTATCCTCTGAAAACAGAAAAACACTGTTAGTAAAACAAGCTGTTCAAGAAAAATAAACTCTTCACAGAAAAGATAAAAAAAAATTATTTTAAATTTTTACACTAATCTTTATTAAACTGAAATCTGTGACCATCCATAAATACCACTTCTGGTCTGGGCTTGTAGGTGAGAGGTCCTTTTAGCTGCCACATGTCTCCAGCAAACCTCTGGATGTCATTGTCAAGATGATCCATCACAGCCTCGAGCCTAATGGCACAGTTTGCCTTCACCACAGGCAGTGGTTTGATAGCTGATGAATAGTCAGTCGAGCCATTCAAAAACTGTGGAGCGGCAGCTAAATACTCCCCAGGGTAAAGTGGAAAAGGCTCCTGAATAAAAATATTTCAACAACTTTTTAAAAAGTTTGCACAAGAGTTTAGTGTTTTGATAAATGGAGAGTCTGTCTGTGACATGGAATCGTCCCCAACTGTGACGCTGATAATTCAGACAGCTTTTTTATTTAAAACATGATTAGATTTTAAGCCCTCACGATTAGTTATCTTGAATAGGTACAACTTCAAACAGTGACTGTATTCAAAAGAGAGACATAAGGTAACTTCCTTGCAACTGGCACCAGCTTTTCTTCAAACTATAAGACCAATAGCGTCATTTAAAATTACAATGGCCAAATACTACACGGAGTATCATGCAATTAATAGACTTAATTTTATGACTTTGAAGATCATTAGCTATTTAGCATTTTTTTTAATGAAGAAAATATCTCTTACTTATCATCTATCCTTAGAATTAAAAGAACTTACAGCATGAAATTTGACTAACGTTTGCCCCAAGTCATGTTCAGACTTTTCACCTGGAGTGTACGACCTGAAAAATGAAATAAAATGAATAGTGAAAGATGTCAGAAGAATAGCTACATCAGTTATCTTATACTTATAGAATTTTGCTGCATTCATATCTAATTGTTCTCTGAATGAAGTATAGGTATTAATTTCTAAGGAGCACTAGTAGCAAAATAATATTTTACAAAGAGGAAACTACCGTATTTATTGGCGTATAGCACAAACTTTTTCTCCCCGAAAATAGGGGGTAAATCATGTGTGCGTGTTATACGCCGATATAATTTTTAGTTTTTTTTTCCTGAAATTTCCTTCTTAAATTGAGGTGTGTGTTATAGTTATACGCGGGGGCATGTTATACGCCAATACATACAGGAATTTCATTTTGTGGGGGGGAAAAACCATAAATAATCTTCCAATGATTTTAAAGAAGGGATGGCCAACACAAATGGTTTCACAGGCAACATGTCATTAACATCATAAATAAAATAAACGATGAACACAATAATTTATTTATTCTTAAGTCATATGGTTATCAGATGATAGCACACAGGTATAATCTTAAAATTTGGCTCTTTAAAATACTCTATGCTGTAAGGTTGTGGAAAAAAATTCAAAGTTGATCATATTCATGTTCGCCGTTTTTTTAATTCCATTTATTGAACAAATAACACAAAATTTCAAAACAAAAAGTGAAGAGTGAGTACTGCACCAAAGGACTTCAAGTTTTATATGATGTAAACCATTAAAAAGTACATTAAAATATCCTCTCAAAAATATATGCAATGTTAGTGGCATCATTCCTGCTAATAAAAACATAACAGATCAGAAGGTTTATTGATACAGATTGCATCAGCTGAAAGTTCAGGATAGTCATCTCATGGTAGAGTATCAGACTCATTTCGCATAACTTCTAATACAAACAAGATAGATCAGAAAGTTTATTGATACCCATTAGATCAGTTGAAAGTCCAACATAGTCACATCTTTTTAGAGCATCAGACACATTTGCAGAACTTCTAATATGAAATCATTAGCTTAATTTTTAAGCACAAACATATTTCCATTCAGCCTAGCACCATCACATGTCTATATATTATTATGTATATGACTTTATTTTTCCAATAGTCTTGAGATATCTTAAAAATATATACACGGAGCCATGACGTTGAACCAAATGATTTAGATGTCTCCACAACCTAGACCATGATGTCTGCATGCCACACATAGTAACATCTTGTTCATTTATTCTGCAAAAAATAAAATCACCTTTAAGCCATTCTGTATTGGCAGCAGGTCTGTAAAATGATAAAGCAACCACTTTATTCTGTCTTTCCCATTAACTTGAAGGTGTTAAATAATGAATACAGACTGTGAAAGAGTTTGCTCCCTTTACACTAGGAACTCTCTTTTTGAATATGGAAAATATATGGATGAGTCTGTTCAAGCCATGTGAATAAATAAATGGTGGAACAAGAGGTTTTTAGGCTTAAAAAAAAAAGACAGAACAATTAAAAGGAAGTTTCATCTAAATGCCTTCTTCAGCAGACAAGACAAAACAAGAAACAAAATTATTTGAAATTGAAAAACTTTAGTGTTCTAAGATCACAATGTAACTTTCTCAGTCTCTGTGTAGAAACAAAGTTGCACCATAAAAATGGAAGTTTGAATTTCATTATTGCCCAATTATCCACTAAATTTTGTGAACAAACCTAGTATGCAGTGCAAATTGTTGATTTAAAGGTGCCTGTGATTTCCTTGTTGAAAGAAATATTTGATTGATGGACTAGAATTTGAAGAAGCCCACAAAAGTCGTTAAAGTAAATTAGAGGATAGTTCAGGGGAGGGGGGCTGAGCCCAATCTCCAATAAAATTAGTTAAAAATGTCAAATTCAGGGATGGATTTTTGGCACATACCTTTATTTATATTTTCATCATTCAACACTTAACCGGAGAGTAACAGAAGAAATGCTTGTGAACATTTTGTTTTTCTTTACCTAGCAGTGTTTATATAAATCCTTACATTTTAGAAGTTAAACTAAAATCGCATACATAGTCACAAAAAGTGTTAAATATATATTTCAATTGTGTGTTTTTGACAAGACTGAATATAATCCTGAATGAAGATATAAGTTCATATAAGATATACAGTCAATGGGTTGAAAAATTTAAGGTGATGGGCCCACAGATCAGCCACCCTTTTAAAATCTGTGAGAAATATTTTTTTTTTTTAAATTATTATTATTTTTATTAACATAAAGAAAAGTGAGAAACATTAAGACAATGAACAGCTCTAAATCAAATGTTGGAACTAACTTTGTTCCATTTTCAGGTTATGTTATTAATAAATATAAATAATCTTTTTCAGCTTAAGACATCTAAACCTTGATGGTAAAAATTCACTGACTTTTTTCTAGTCTAGACTTTTTTCACCCCATCCCATATTGAAACAAATTAACAAAAAGCTTTCTCCATCACCAAATCAGCATTAAATAAAAAAAACGCCATTTCTTGAAACAAACTGTGTTCACAGTGGATAAAAATTTATGCACAGACGAGTTGAGGAGGTTAAAAATCAGTCATCTCTACAGCCCTGGTTTTTTTAAATGTACAATTGTACAAATAATTAATTATTTCATGCTCCAGATTCCACTCACCTAACAGGATCATTTATGACACAATAGGAGCCAGGAGGTACAACAATCATATTCAGGGGACCAGCTACTAGTGAATGGTTGCTCTTCAGTATCAATGTTTTTGGTCCCACCTCCAGATGAACAATATTTTTATTCTAAGAAAATAAGAGAAGATTAAATATTATTAAATATAGGCATATTGCATAAAAATGGTAAATGACTCAGCATTTAAATTTAAAAAAAAAAGCTCAAAGGTTTTCAGTATATTGCATTCTGGGCAGTAGGCCTACATTTGTAATAGAGTATTTGTGTTGTAGCATAGGCCATTTATTGACCTATGTGTGATTTGTCTTCCTTACTCTTGTGTTATGTATAGAAGGCATTCGATGCCATAAGTTCATCGTCATCTTTGGCACCCTCATTTCTTTCAATGTGGTACAATTCCAATAATATTTATTTCCAAATCATTTATCCCTAAATGGCAGTTAGTGTCTTTTAATTTTGTTCAAATTTCACTTTTCATTTTTTTGTTCAAGTCTGTGCAAATGTCTGCATTGATTTATTTCTAAAAATTGTATGGTAAGGACATTTTTATAGCCTTTTTTTTCAAATGCAGAATTTAATTTACAATCCAGATGAAATAATCCATGCCTCACACTGCTATGTCATCTATGGGATAATATAGTTTCTATAGCGTCTATAAGCTATATATTTTTTTTTCTAATGCCCTTATGGAAACCAGCTAACCAAAAATGATGTCATGCTATTTTGGCCTATTTTTTACCCCCACCCCATCCCAAATATCATCACAAATTTATAACACATATGACACTTTTCTCACACCTTGTCACAAATTAATAACCACCACCCCCACCCCCACCCCAGGATGCATGACGCATATTGTCATTTAAGGATGGCCCCAAAGACATTGTGCATTACTGTGACGCTATTAAGAGATTTGAGTTCACTTGATGATAAAAACTATTTTATACGCTTCAACTTTATCTTATGCAGAGGGGTGTTTCAACGAAACTGTCTGTCCCTTTTTCTGCCTCTTACTCTTACTATAGAGGTGCTTATGAAGGGAATGAAGTGCAAGACACATTAAGTTTTGTCCCCCTTCAGAAGGGCAGGGATGAGTTAACGTAGATTATATTTTTATATCCTGCAAAACCCATAAATTAAAAATTGTGAATTTTGTGCACTGGATTTACTTTTCAGTTTATACATATATCATTACACTGGTCCTCACACTTTGAAAGAATTGTGTGATGTTGATCATTTTACCAAGCGTTTCAATACACCTTGATTTGGTGCTTAGCCTTGTTCTTGTTGCCTTGTTACTATTGTAACTGTAACTATTAGTGTGATTATTTTATTAAATTGATTAAATTAGCCAGATGGCATATTGAACAGAACACTGTCACAAGTGACGACAGACTGAGGACTGATGAGTTGAGGCTTGAGACAGTTCAGACAGTGAGTGGACTTCAGTGGTGGAGTTGAGTGGTGACAGACATTACAAGGCAGAATTTAATTAGTAGTGAGTAGCCTACCAAATCCAATACATGAACGAACTGAAAGGGGTGAATTCGTATGACATCATTCATGGTTACTCTTATCGATTTATTCTTTGCAGATATGTGTTTATTTTTTCAAAGACTCAGAATCTGCAGATAGCGACTTGTGCTTGTAAAGTTTCTTCCCGGATTAAGCTAATTTTAGTAACTGATTCATACATTTTGTTCCGTTCAATTAAGAGTCACTGGAAACAGGTTTTATATTTTTTATATATTTCGCTCAAGGGAAGCTACTAATCAAATGTTTTTCTTGTCTTTTAATATTTAGGCCTACCTCTTCGCTTGTAGTGGTCGAAGAAAAATAAATTAAAAATAAAATCCTAAAATTGATCATTATGCATTGAAAGATTCACTACAGCTAATCAAATTGAACACATTTGCTTTTTTTAAGCATTTGAGCATCATCGGCTTTCGATGTTCATTAGTCGTATTAGCAAGTTTCCGGTACTAAATAACAATTTAAAGTTTCAATGTAAGCTGAAAATTTCAAAGTCGTGTAAAAATACGCTATCTTGGCGGAGTGGATCAGATCAACAAAAAATACAAAGAGGGAAGAAACCCTTGGCATCAGAAGTGTTAACATGTCACTTGCGTCAGCGTAATCTTCCTTACTGGACATCCTTCTGTGTCTATTATCACGACGTTATCAACGATCAGTTTGGGGTATCATATTTTAATTGGAAGGTAAAAAGTTAATTCCTTCATTGAATTTAAATTATTAAATAGAATGTGACCATTCGGACCCGGGATTCAGACCCCGAAAAGATTGAGAGGTTGGGTTTATTAAAAAAATATTTCAAATATTATTGTTGGGTTTGTAAGACAAAATTTGGTATCAAATAAAAGATAAGTGGGTTAAAAATGGGGACGCCTGCCACTTTTTTATTGAATTTCACGAATGTATCCCTAAATCGATCCCTCAACCTAACCTAAACCCTAATTCACTGCAACTATAATAAACACACAAAAGACGCCATGGCAGCCGTCCTCGGATTTAGCCAATAATTGAATGGATTAGGCCTATAATAGTTTGTTGACTTCTTCAGTTTAACTTAAATTTAAATAAACCACCACAAATGACATCTGAATTTTAGACTAAAGGGACTCGGGTCCGAACAGCGGCAAATTGATACCAAACTTTGTCTTAGTGTTTGTGTTGTCGGAAATATTTTATAACTACTGTCTTTCATCACTGATATTCAGTGATATTGTAATAATAGTATGTACTGCCATTAAAGATTACAATTTCCTTTCTTAACATATTCATAAATATAAAATGCATGGCTATTTTAACTATTTAGATATTATTTTTGAAGTAATTTTTCTTTTTTGTCACCACTATATGGGTTCTTCATACACATGCAAATTACTCAGTCCAAAATCCAGACCCATAGAAAGATAGAGATCAAATAATTGTTTTTAGTGCAGCCATGTGTAAACAATTTCTTTTTTAAGAGCTGCTGGGGATAATTGCCCATATTCCATTTCATTTTGATTCTTGCAATAAATGTTAAGTGTGAATTATATCTTTCATTAATAATTTCAGGTTGATGGCAAAAATTATCAAATCCTGAGAACAGGTTGCTTTCCTTTCATCAAATATCATTGTTCAAGTAGGGCTTACTCCGATCTTGAGGTGGAGAATGCTTTTTACACATTTCTCAAATGCTTGAATCTCGGTATTATAATTTTTAATTTTGTTGCTATAAAAAATGTAATGGCTATATAATATATAAATATTGAGTTGTCTAAATTGTGCAGTGTAGTGTTTTATTGCTTATATATTTCATTCTTCCATTTGTAGGTATTCCAACACTTGCTTATGGCATAGTCTCCTGGTTCATGGTAAAGTATTCAGAGGATGTTGTGATGATTGATGGAACCACTGTAAAAGTCTACTTTCTTAACAAGGAAACGCCAGATGCAATGTACTGATTTTGAAAGGTTCAAATATTCTGAGCAGGAAGGTTTTGTTCATTTAAAAAATTTTATCATTAAACATTAATTGTTCCGTTGTGCTATTTATTCTTGAACTGTTTAGAAATGGCTCCCCAAACTTATGAGCTTAGTTTTGCATTAAGTGTTACAGTTATATTTATATGCATTGTTTTGTTTATTCTTGCCATCAATCTTTTTGTAACTATTCTGAGATTTCTGTTCAAGAAGATTGCCAGCCTATTTTCAAAAGATAATTCAAGTGGTAAGGGTGATTCAATAGAACCAGAAGTAGAGGCAAAGAGTTCTTTAGATCAAGAAAAAAGTGTACAAAATAAAATACAACCTGTTGATAAAAGTGATGCCCCTGAACCCAAACAAGGCAACAAAAATGTCTCTAAAAGAAAAGGAACTGCTAAGACAAAATCCTAACTTCAATTTTTTATTCAATATCCTTTCCATAATGCAAGTTAATATTAATATATATTTTTAATTTTTAGATAAAATATGTGCACCTAAAAATAATTTTACTCAACAATTATTGAAAATAAAACTAGCATTTTGACTTGATTGCTGTTATTTAAATACATGAAACAAAGGTTGTTGCTAAAAAGGAAACTTAGGTCTTTGAAATAAATATTATAAATTTGAAGTTATCAAACATAAACCTTAATTTAAACTATTTCGGTGCATAATATTAATATACCGTGTACTAGCTATAGCCCACAAAATAATGGTGTCAGCAATGCGTGAACTTCCCATCTACTAAAGTTACTTGACAAATCATGCATTCAAGTAACGCACTTTCTAAGATTCCCAATTAGTGCCTCCCCCCACCACCCCTGAACTGTATTGATAGTTTAATTTCCTACTGCCCTTTTTACCGCATATTCATAACACCATATTTAAATTGAGAATATTTGCATTAATAGAAATATATTAAGCACCAAACGCACATGCTTCATTTTTAAAATCTCATCTATTGCAGTTATCTGGAATTTTATTTAGTGAATGCGTCAGTGACATTAGTTGATTGTTAAATTGTTACATAAAGAATTATGTATTTTCATATTAATGAATTATTCATACTATAAACACCTTTTATTATTAATATTATACATTTAATTCTTTGTCAGGAAACTGAGCTTTTCATTCACTGAAGTAATGTAATAGTTTATGGATGTCTCAGCAACATTTATTTTGTTTTTGTTTACATTTTTGGGATTTTAAAAAAAAGAAAATCTGATGATGAAAAAACTTTAAAAAATGAAGGCATTTTTTTAAAAATCATGTACCTTTGAATTAAAAATTTGTGAAATTTACACATACAGTGTAAATTCTTTGAAATTTAATAAATTAGTTCTGTTCATGAGAGGTAAAGAGTGCTTTATAGTATGTTACTATTTACAGTGCCCTATATGTCAAGCAATGAAACATACATTTTTTCGGTATTTACATTGGGGACCAGCTACCTTGCCACAAAGACTCTTATAAATTTGCAGGACAAACTATAGATAGCCCTACATTTTTGTTTCTTTTTTACAATTTCATTTTTAACCCTGCTATCTAAGGCCATTTTATGGGAAAACACCATTTTAGTTGTCTGTTTATACTATTATTTGATTTTTTAAAATTTTGTTAGGGACAGGTAACTTTATATATATTTTAAGAGCAATGTCAATCTAGATCATTATTGGGGCTGCATCTTCCAAATGTCAGTGTCAAGATTAGTTTCACAGCCAGAATGAATTTTTGATGTCTTTGAAGTTTTAAGTTTCTAAATGATTATTCATATAAATTTTTAGTCCGTCTTAATATTTTTTCAATATTTTTTTAGAAGGATTATTGAACACATGTTTTATAGTGTCATTTTTAATGTCTTGCCTACACTTGTGTGTGACGTTAGTCAACAGGATAATGCTTCACTTGTGTGTGACATAGTCAACAGGATGACGGTTGTAGAACTATTTATTACTGGGCATACAGATGCTGTAAATAACTGGCCCACTTTGTGAGTTGAGACTGGAAAAGGGTGGGAAGAT
>CAXITT010000026.1:647638-660304 GCA_964033795.1 Lymnaea stagnalis | reverse complement strand
GGGGGGGGGGGGGGGGAGAGAAAGTAAGTACATTTATTTAAAGTTCCACAATCATTCTGACCGCCCAACAATAGCATATTGATATCTCTAACTCTAATGCTGTAAAAATATCTTGCCATGCTGTTTTTTTTAGTAATAGCGTCATAATGTTGTCTTGTGTTTTCCCGAATAAACTTGCTAGATATCGCTAAAATAGTAGCCTACGCAGTAGCACCGGATTGTAGTCTTACAGTAATATTAAGCACCCCGAAAAGCGGCGCCTGGGAAGAAGTCGGAAGTTGGCGCCCCATAATACATAGAAAAATATTCCCCTCGGAACGTACCGGTAAAAAGACTAATTTGACGCCTCTTGTCTTGTGAAGCAAAGGGAATTTGATAGGTTCATTTGCTATTATTAAGGCACGATCCTAAGACGGTTTTTGCACCCGGGTCGACCGGTCGACGGCCCTCGTCGCCACATTCACGTGGCCCTGCCCGAAGGGCACTACAGGTCACCCAAGGGACGCTGTGTATGTTCTGGGAACCACTGGCCTAGCTAAACAGTCAGCAGTGAAAACCCGTGACCCATTTTATTAAGTTTTTTTGTTTGTTTTTACGTAGACGTCATGATGATGAAAGAGAGATTAATTTGTGGGGGTGAGGAGGTTGTTGTGTACGCAGGGGGTGAGGAGGTGGTTGTGTGTACGCAGGGGGTGAGGAGGTGGTTGTGTGTACGCAGGGGGTGAGGAGGTGGTTGTGTGTACGCAGGGGGCGAGGAGGTGGTTGTGTGTACGCAGCCCCACTCCTCCACCAACACACATGCGTCGGGGTGAGGAGGTGGTTGTGTGTACGCAGGGGTGAGGAGGTGGTTGTGTACGCAGGGGTGAGGAGGTGGTTGTGTGTACGCAAGGGGTGAGGAGGTTGTTGTGTGTACGCAGGGGGTGAGGAGGTTGTTGTGTGTACGCGGGGGGTGAGGAGGTGGTTGTGTGTACCCAGGGGGGCCCAAACTATACAACATGGAGCGGGGATTTTTTTGCGATCGTACTATATGGGTGGCTCCTTTTCATAATAAAAAAAATGATATCAATATTAAATTTTAACATTGCGACCCCCTTCCCTCCCGCTAATCATTGAGCAGCTACCACTGGTGCTTTTTGTGTTGTCATCTCAGCTCTTTGTAAAATCAAAATATAATTTTTTGATCTTTCAAAATCTTGAATAAAATGTTAAAAACATATTAAGGATGTTTTTCTTCCTATTTATGTTAAATGACGTACCGGGTATCAAGGTGGTGAAGGCCATTGGCAACTCAGTGTTCCACATTTCTCCAAAGCTTGCACAAGCTTAGGTTTCATCCTAAAACTGAAAAGACGATGCCAGCTCCTGCAAAGATTTTATTAACAGCTTCACCTACCGTACCTTGGAAGCACTACGGCAAACAGCTTAAACATCCTAGATACTGTTACAAAACTTTGTTACAAAACTATGATGTGTTGTAATTAATTAATGTACTGACCCAATTGTTAAAAGTATGGGTGTTTGCAATGTTTAATGTTTGTATTAACAAACAAAGGTCCCTTTCCTCTACGTTAGATTAGTACTGCTATTATGGTTATGTCTAGGGTACGATTAATTTCCTGATGAAGTATTCTACACTAATCCTACTTCACACTCACTCTATCATTCAATGAACTCTCACTAGCTCTCACTTGCAAGTCTAGTAATACTTTAACTATACTAATAAAACAAGAGTGGTTCAGCCCACAAATAAATATTTAATTATAAGAAAACAGAACTATCAGCATACAAATTACATATACTATACACATAAACAGGATAACAAGATACTGCCCAATATTATTGTATAGTAGGCTCTCAATGGCGATCTGGTCGAATAAGCAAGTCCCCACACACACACACCACAGCAGCCCTCTGCTCGGGTCACAACGTACTGCGGGGTTGGGCGGCTTGACTGCGTAAGTGTCTCCGGTCACTGGCACTGCGAGGAGGTAGGTGCCGACTTTGAACTTTACTGTGGGTAACACACACACAGTATATGCTACCGTCTTGTTGATTCCTTTGGCTTATCTCCTGCTAATAACTGCGACTCCTTTACTGAACTGTACTAGCTTTAGTTCCAGATATTATTTATTGAACTAGTACACCTCTGACCAAATATTTACTTTACAAATACTTTCTGGTCAAATATTCTTTACTGGCCAAATGTTACATACTGTAACTTATTTCATGTAATTTCTTCACTTTACTTAACTTCAGTTTACTTCACTTTACGTAACTTCAGTTTACTTCACTTTACGTAACTATACTTTACTTAACTTTACTTAACTTTACTTAACTGGCTAGAAATGAGAATAATAAATACAATGCATAAGACATAGCTAAGAATTACAAATCACATCACATTATAAATTATTAATAGTTATCATATTCAAACATTAACAATAGTAACTATGGTCCTACCATTTTCTTAATAACATTACATCTACGACTCTACATACCAGTACATATGAATATGAAATAGAACAATACTAACCCGACACAATCGGATAAACACACTTTATCAGCTAATTATGCCAGCCAGGCTCTTCTGACATAATTCAGGTAAGAGAGGCCGATACATGATTTGGGCTTTCAATATATACTCTAAGTTTGGCGTGCTTGTCCCGCATTTAAGCGTGGCATCCCAGAGTCGTGTTTAAATGACTCACAAGCGTGGCTTCGGATTCCGTTACGCGTTGGTCATCAGAGTGACAACTCAGAGTTGGGACGCTTGATAAGAATGAGTGTATTGCTTAAACTGGGTCATGGCCAAAGTGAATAAGTTAATTTCCATTGTTATTTGAGTCTACTTGTATTATTTTAAGGCCCAGCCTAATTGTGTCATATCGCGTGGGGTAGCGCTGAACGCGTGGGGAAGCGATGGAGAGAGTGGAGCCAGCGGGTCTCACAAAGGTGAGGACCAGCGGGTCTCAACAGATACTTATTGCCAGACCCAGTGTCGGCATCCTAGAGACTGATTGCCAGACCCAGTGTCAGCATCCTAGAGACTCACTGACAGACCCAACGTCGGCATCCTAGAGACTGATTGCCAGACCCAGTGTCAGCATCCTCGAGAGTCATTGACAGACCCAGTGTCAGCATCCTAGAGAGTCATTGCCAGACCCAGTTAAACAATTCTAGCGACTCAATGCCAGACCTAGCGTAAACCATCGGAAAATTTCCAAGACTAGGAACAGGCAACATCACACATACCCAGGTACTTAATTAAAAGTCTTCGGGGCAGTTGTGCTCTCTATGCTATTTGGGACATTTGAAATACGCGGACAGTTAACCAAGGCTATGCAAAGACATTGAACCACTTTCACTTTTATTAGCAAGTTTTAGGAACATCATCCAAATACAACAGGTTCCCAGACTTTTAAGTATTCGCCCAGACATTCATGCTTCCAGGCATGATCCTACCTTTGCAGCATAATATTTCTCCTATCCGTATTGATTGGTTTCTATAATCAAATTCTTTTACTGGTCTCTACGTCGGAAATAACACTGAATCGCAAACAAGCTCTTTTCCATTAGCAATGTAAGCTTTTATCCCGAAAACATATCTATGAGGCACTACATTTAATCAAAGACGTGTGTAACGCAGCTCGCTGTAAGAAGGAGAAATAGAGCACAACCATTCATTACAAAGTTTATTTAATTTAAATATTAACGATTGCTGAAACAAAATGCGCCAAAGACAGTCTGGACACTAGGTCATAATTACAATTAATAATAGCATATACGCCTTCTCTCAAATGGCAAAGCACCAGGTGAGGACTCAATCCCGTCGGAAGTATACAAAGAAGTGGGGACAGCTCTGTCTGAAAGGCTTCACCAGCTGTTCATACATATGTGGCAGCAAGAGATCCTTCAACAGGACTTCAAAGATGCATCTATTGTTCAACCGTACAAGCGTAAAGGAAACCGTCAATCATGCGACAATCACCGTGGCATATCACTGCTCTCAAATGTAGGGAAGATATTAGCCAGAATCTTGCGAAATCGTCTTAACAGGCATCTTGAAAACGGTTTACTATCAGAAAGTCAATGTGGCTTCCGGAAGGAACGAGGAACCATCGATATGGTGTTTGCGGAAGGACAGCTACAGGAAAAATGTAGGGAACAAAATATTGACCTCCTCTCTACTTTTGTAGACCTGCCCAAAGCTTTCGACACTGTCAGTAGAGAGGGCCTTTGAAAGATCATGGCCAAATATGGATTCCCCAGAAAGTTCGTGTCAACGGTACGACTATTCCATGAGGGTATGCAGGCTAAGAGTTCGGGATGATGGAGAGACGCCCAAACCATTCCCTGTAACAAACGGCGTGAAACAAAGCTGTGTACTTGCCCCAACACTTTTTAGCCTCATGTATTCCGCAATTCTGCCGCAAGAGGCTACATGCCAAAACGAAGTGGATAAGTCGAGGATGGGTATTGACAAGTGATTGTTGCGCACCGGATTTTGTGTTTCAAAGCATTCAAAACTCATTTTAATAAATTAATTTTAAAGATTAGAAAGGAAAGCCTCACCTAAAGGAAAACCTCACCTAAAAGAAAACCTCACCTTAAGGAAAACCTCACCTAAAGGGAAAACCTCACCTAAAAGAAAACCTTACCTAAAGGAAAGCCTCACCTTAAGGAAAACCTCACCTAAAGGGAAAACCTCACCTAAAGGAAAACCTCACCTAAAGAGAAAACCTCACCTAATGGAAAACCCAACCTCCCAACTCATGGAAAACCTCACCTCCTCTACAGAATCCACTAAACATTTAGAACTCACTTCAACTGAATCAAAACTTTGGTCCAGTGTTTACCTCAGACATTTCACCAATGTTTACCTCAGACATTACACCAGTGTTTACCTCAGACATTACTTCAGTGTTTACCTCAGACATTACACCAGTGTTTACCTCAGACATTACTCCAGTGTTTACCTCAGACATTACACCAGTGTTTACCTCAGACATTACACAAATGTTCTCTTTGATTATGTATATGGCAACCCGTGCCATAGAACAACAAGTCATTAATGACCGTGGCAATAGGACCTTCCCCTTCGTACGTCCACTTAAGGTCATTCCCAATGACTTCAACTCTGTTACCTCAAGGTACCCTTTCTTCCTTCTGTGGGACTCCCTGGGACAACCTCACAGCCCCAACCTCGTCGTCACCGTAGCCCGACCCCATTTGCGATGCACCCTTTCCAACACAATTCGCCACTACAGTTATGTCAAAGCTGATGTCCAGTCTAACGTCCACCAGACAGACCAATTAACAATCCCCTATCACAGTCATTAACATAATTTGAGTTGTCCATTAGCTCTACCTCGTGAGCAGAGGTAATACACACATTGTCGGCCTCGATATCACCAACGGTATATTGAAAATGTCGGAACTATCTTCTCCAGCCCGTGGTAAACTCATTTGTAGTTACAGAGCTCTGCAACCCGGATCAATTTGACTGATCATACGTGTTCTCACACTTCATGACTGGCAATTCCATCTCCTGACCCTGACTCTCATTATTGTCACTGTCCCAAGGGCTCGTCCATTAATTATGTAAACGAAATGGGAGGGGGGTGGGCGGGCGAGGGGGTTTGGTAATGTTTGACAATTTGACGTTAACCATCATTGTTTCACTATTTAAAATGTTCATCTTAAACATTGACTGGTTATTACATTATTTTTTAAAATGTAATGAGTGAAAATAGTCATATAAGTTTTAGGCTTTTAACAATATAAGATTTATTTAATGTATGTGCACTGCAGATGGCTGGTCAGAATGTTAGCACACTTTGTTAGAGCTAAAGAATTCAAAAGTTGGCCTCTCTTCACCTGTAGATTAAGTTTTTTTTGCAAATGACTAGGGCAATATGTTTGCGATCATGCTGCAGGTAGGGAACAATGAAAAGGCTCAAGTGTCATGTGCATTCAAGATAAATGATATTGATAGAGTAGGAATACGATATTTTGAGAATTAGGGGAAAGTAAAGTGAGTAACAATAATAGCATCGCTGCTTGCAAAATCTGTAACATCTATTTTGCATCAAAAGTCATGTTTTAAAGCCTTTTCAAAAGCACCAACAATGCTCTCTTGAGCATAAGAAATTACCATCTGCTCCTAAACAAAAAAAGGATTCGACCAATGCGAGTAGCAGCCAGGAGACAGAGAGAGCTTATGGCAATTATTGCTCACACTGACAGCTTCTATTGTAAGTGCTGAATGGTTAGATGAAGATGATGTTGCCTTCTCTGGTATATCAGTCCCGTAAGATGAAAATGATAAATCAGCTACTATGCTCATTGTTACGTGAGAGCATCACCTGGCTGCTCCACGAGAAGATGATAGCAGCTAGAAACAATGCTACAATTGTCAGCTATACTTACAATAAGTATATGTATACTTTCACAAACAATGGTATTTAGTCTTTAACAACCTTTAAATTGATTCTGCATTATACAATCTAAGTGTAAAAAAAACTTTTCATCTAGTTGATTAACAAGTTAAAGATGTGATAACATATTGGTATGCATATATCCTCTCTCTCTCTCTCTGTCTCTCTCTGTCTCTCTCTCTCTCTTTCTCTCTCCCTCTCCCTCTCCCTCTCTCTCTCTCTCTCTCTCTCTCTCTCTCTCTCTCTCCGCCCTGTGTTTATTTTGTCGCCTAGTCCGCTTCTGCATGAAAGATGTGATAACATATTGGTATGCATATATCCTCTCTCTCTCTCTCTCTCTCTGTCTCTCTCTCTCTCTTTCTCTCTCCCTCTCCCTCTCCCTCTCTCTCTCTCTCTCTCTCTCTCTCTCTCTCTCTCCGGCCAGTGATAATTTGGTCGCCTAGGCCGCTTCTGCATGACAGAAGTACTTGATTATCCATTTGTATTTTACGCTAATTTCCATTTTGCGCATGTCAAGGTATGTCGAATATAAAGCTCATGAGTGACCAATTTGCATTTCAAAATGCATCTGTTTTACTTTAAAGGTATCTTTGAAGTGATAATCTTGGGAGTAATGTCTCGCTTGCTGTTTTCCTGAATCACATAAATATACAAGCTGCTGTTTAGTGCAAATAAAGTCAAATTATATTGAATATGATCTTTTTTTTTTTTTTTTCAGAAAAGTGACATTGTATTAATTATTTCTGACATAACATTTTGAGAGTCACTACTAAGGTGTGTTGTTGAAAGATTGTCGCAACTTGTAAAAGGTTCAAAACACTAAAAAAATCTGCTTGCTGTTTTCCTGAATCACATAAATATACAAGCTGCTGTTTAGTGCAAATAAAGTCAAATTATATTGAATATGATCTTTTTTTTTTTTTTTTCTCAGAAAAGTGACATTGTATTAATTATTTCTGACATAACATTTTGAGAGTCACTACTAAGGTGTGTTGTTGAAAGATTGTCGCAACTTGTAAAAGGTTCAAAACACTAAAAAAATCGATACAAAATGCATTTTTACAAAGCTACATAATAATACATAAATATGTTTTCTGTTTAACAATCTAAAAATAATGCAGTTCTAAAATTTGATGAATACAATAAACTTATTTTAAAATATATTTGTTATTATGAAAAAAAACTTATATATATATATATATATATATATAAGAAAGAAATGAGTAAAGCACAACCAACGCCTGAATGTTCACATCAGAAACCAGGAGATTGATGAGCGTTTTCCCTACGGCAAGACTGCAGAACATCGTATGATATCCTTTGACAGTGAACCTCTTTTATTATAGCCATTACGCCTGTGGCGTGACTGCTTGCATTTCCGGATAGAGCTCAAAATGTACTTCCCGATAACTACGCTAAATGATATTTGTTTAAAATAACGCAACTGCATTTGGGGCGCAATAATTTACTTTTATTTTCTGACAATGAAATCGTCTCAATTTAATTATGGTGTGATAAATATTCGGTTCAATAGTTTCTCGGGCATCAGAATATGAATATAGTTCTTAGGTTTGACATAACAATTGTGCAGTTACGCATCATTTGGGGGGGGGGGGAGAAGGGGTGTAGCTAAAATTGAGATTCTTAAAGATGCGTAACTTGAGTTCATGTTTTGTCAAGCAATAACTTCTTCTTCTTCTTCTATATATTAAGGGCCCACGATCAATTTATTGATCATTTTGGCTCCTATGCACGTAGAGGGGATTTGCAATGTTTCTGTGCCTGGTGCTGATGAGGACATTTCACTGATTTCCAGTGCCACTTTGTGAAGCAATTATAGTAGAGATATGAAGTTGACGCATCGTTGTCGCCAATTTTTGATGAGCTGTAACTAGCACATTACATTTACTAGAATTGTTTATTTTTTGAAGAAAAAAACTATTATTTGTGAAGGGTGTAGAATGTTATATCGATGTACAACTCTCTGTGTCTTAATTTCTTGTCTTATTGTAAACATTGTATTGCCAATTGATCATTTGTGTTATGACTGTTGTCAAGGGATGAGAATCACTGCTTTCATGTGTGAACCTCTTGTGTCCGGGAATCGTGTCACGAGGTTTGAGTTTAAATGCAGTTGGCCTGAGTTTGGCGAAAGTGAAAACAAGAATAAACAAGTGTGTGAGGATATAAGGTAGAGACCGGCGGATTTCGGCTTCGGTTTCGGCGCCGAAAGTGGCAATTTTATCACATTCGGCCAAGTTTCGGTTTCGGCCGAAACTGAAAAGTTAACTTTCGGCTTAATTTCGGTTTCGGCCGAAAGGCAAAAGTTAACTTTCGGGGGTTTTTTTCGGTTTCGGCCGAAATTGACTTGGATTTTTGGCCATCCGGCCGAAAGTTACTGAGGTTTTCGGACATTCAATACTCAGCGAAGGCGATATTTAACAACAAACTAAACGATTTTTAAGAACAATTTAAGCAATCTTTAACAACAAACTAATCGATCTTTAAAAACAAATAAAGCGATCTTTAAAAAAAAATAAAGCGATCTTTAAGAACAAATTAAGCGATCTTTGAGAAAAAACGAAACGACATTTAACAACAAACTAAGCGACATTTAAGAACAAACTAAATGATCTTTAAAACAAACTAAGCAATCTTTAAGAACAATCTAAGCGATCTTTAATAACAAACTAAACGATCTTAAAGAACAAACTTAACGATTTTTAAAAACGAGATAAATGATTTTTAAGAACAAAATATTGATCTTTAATAGTAAACTTAATCTTTAAGAACAAACTAAACGATCTTTAACAACAAATCCGGCGATCTTAATGAACATACAAACCGATCTTAAGAACAAATAAAGCGATCATTAACAAAAAACTGAACGATCTTTAACATCAAACAAAGCGGTCTTTAAGAACAAATTAAGCGATCTTTAAGATTAATTTGGCGATCTTTAAGAACAAACTAACCGATCATTAACAATAAACTAAACGATCTTTAAGAACAAATGGCTCGCGGGCCGCGAGTTTGAGACTCCTATATTAGATGCTTATTTATTAATATTCACGATTATCTCATTTTTTATGAAAAGAATGTAAATATTTATACTTTCCCCCATCATTTTCGATGTGTGCAGAATGTATGCGGGAACGAATTTCAAAATATCTAAATATTTCATTTTCGGCTTCGGTTTCGGCCGAAAGTCATTTTTTTTACGTTCGGCCTTTTTCGGTTTCGGTCGAGAGTCATTTTAAACTTTCGGCCTATTTTCGGCTTCGGCCGAAATCAGAAAATCACTTTCCGTCGGTCTTTAATATAAGGTGTGACCCGGAAAGTGGGGTGGGAGTATTAGCTCTCGTGGTGTTGTTTCCCCTCGGACTGAGAACCATTGCTCAGAGTTCTCACATGGATATTTGTGTCCTCGGTGCACCGTACTTGTTGGTGGCATTTTGTGTAATAATTTTTAGTCAGTGCCCGTGAACTGTTGGTAGTCAATGTAATTGTGGCAGCCATTTTGAATTATTACTATGGCGTCTTTGTGATTGAGAATGGGTATGACGAACATTGATGTCGGACAGGAAAACTTTTAAAGATCGGTAGTTATAGTTATTGAACAGAAAATTGTTGTATGTTCTATTTGGTTGAGACACTTAGCCATTGTTGTAGTGATCGGCCTGGACTATACCAGGAGATATCTATTAACTGTCTCCTGGAAAGGCCTTCAGAGGAGAAATGATCGAAAAATTGATGCTCGAAGATGTATTTATCATCTCTTTGTCCAGCCTTAACCATTTCTGAAATGAATAATCATGGTTATTTTACAAGAAGCAAGGAAATATGATAAACTATAATTTTCACGAGTATATAAATAAGGAGGAATTTAATGAGATGAGGAGGATGGGTTGCGGAAAAGGCTAAATAATTTTGTTTGGCCTTCAATATGAATATATTTTTTTTACATAACAACTCACGCCATTAGCCTGTGTAGAAGCAGCCTGAGAAACATTACTCTCTACAAACAACGAAAGCAGCACAGAACAGATAAATTAAATAATGAATTTAAATAAATTTCAGCTGTGACTACGCAATGACCTTTCAGTGTTCGCTCAAGCCCACATACGTTGCACGGCGTTCTCTGTTCCTAAATGTTGCCCGTAGTGCGACGTGCTAAGTGAGGGCAATTTTCTCATTATCTTGTCCTGGCTGCTAGCACATCTTCCAACACTGGGAATTGAAAATTCACCATCGTTTTGCCAAACTAGAAGTTTGGAGATAGTAGTTTGGAGATTTTAGTTTGGAGATTATATAAACTTAGACGGTAAGCGATGTATTATCTCAATATACGTTCACCTGTTTGTGTTATGCCCAGTTCATAAACGGAGTTTCAAACGTTTAAAGGAATTTCTAAAGCCCTGTAGGGGAGAATTAGATGACAACTGTACTGAAAATAGTCAATGAATTAAATTTGCGTGCGTGAGGGCTTTGTCTTTTAACAATTGAATTTGTTGAATTAAATCAGCACAATTAAATGCCGAAAATGACAGAAAAAGGGAATGTACTTCAACTTAAACTCTGGCATTATCTTCTCTTGTGTGCATCGCTCTTCTCCAACGAGGTGACTGTAACGTTTTACTTCCTCTACATGGTCACGTGGGGTCAAATGTTGGGGTTGTCGACTCAGGTGGTGACGTTCCCAGGGGTAGTGTCCGCGTGTCTTAGCTTCATCGTCATTCCGGTTATGGGAAAATTTGGAGACAGAGGAAATGTTCACAAGAGGAAATCTTTTCTTCTGTTGGTCAGTGGGGGTCTGCAGGTCATCGGCGCATCTTGCCTTATCATAGCGTGCGTTGTCAAAATAGTGGGTTCCAGTGGTTTTAAACTAGATGCTAATATCGATAAGAATTATCATCGTCAAATAAAGACAGCGGAAATCAAAGAACTGCTGTTAAACTCAAGTGAGACAGCTAGAGATGAAGGCCGCATAAGCATGGAGGGAGATCCTGACAAGCTCGGTAAGTTCAAAGTGACATCTTGGACGGACACCCTTTACCACGCATTTTTTCGGTTTGCCACCGAGGACTAGTACTAGTATTTCGGGGAACGTTCCGTATAGAAAATAATTACAGCTCATTAATAAATGATAAATATAATAACCTTAATTACAATTTATGTTTAAGCGGTGATTTATATGTACACGTCTATATCATATTATATGTCTCATATTGTAAACCATCTGTTCTCAAAGTGTGTGGGATATCTCAGGGCGTGGTAGAATGACGGGGGAATTTTAAGGGGCTTTGTGAAATAGGGGAATTGTGAAATATATGAGAAATACATTTTGTAGTTTAAATCATCATTTTGTAAAAAATTTAAAATACTGTTTTGATTGTTGTAGCTAAATAAGAGTCGTGGAAGAATATCCAATGTTTTATTTCACACTAGAGACCGACCGAAAGTGATTTTCTGATTTCGGCCGAAGCCGAAAATAGGCCGAAAGTTTAAAATGACTTTCGGCCGAAACCGAAAAAAGGCCAAAAGTTTAAAAATGACTTTCGGCCGAAACAGAAAAAAGGCCGAAAGTTAAAAATGAATTTTGGCCGAAACCGAAGCCGAAACCGAAGCCGAAACCGAAAATGAAATATTAAGATATTTTGAAATTCGTTTCCGCATACATTCTGCTTACATCGAAAATGATGTGGGAAAGTATAAATATTTACATTCTTTTTATAAAAATGAGATAATCGTAAATATTAATAAATAAACATCTGATTTAGGGGTCTCAAACTCGCGGCCAGCGAGTCATTTGTGACCCGCAAGACGATATTTTGCGGCCCGCTACATGACAGAAAAGTTTAGTGTAAATGCGCCGGCCCGTTTCCCACATTCTCATATATATAACTTGACTCTCCACGACGGTTTCAGTCGATCTCACTGACTAATCTAATTCTGATTTTTTTTTTTAATGACTCTATATATTTTTGTATTCCAGGTCTCTGGCAACAGTGAGTAGTTCTTGAGATCCCTTAATTATTTCATTGATATTTATAAAGGTTGAGCTGATTGTAACAGTTGTAATCACTTTTTTGTGGATTATTTGATGCGGCCCACTCTTATTCAGACACTACCTCCTGTGCCCCCCCCCCCCCCCCCCCCGTTTTGGGTTTGAACCCCTTGCCCTAATGAAAACTTTGGTTTTTACCTTTTTAATTTAAAATTAATTTAA
>CAXITT010000026.1:628740-639113 GCA_964033795.1 Lymnaea stagnalis | reverse complement strand
GGGGGGGGGGGGGGGGGGGGGGGGGGAAGCGACACTAATTGGGATTCTTATAAAGTGCGTTACTTGTATGCATAATTTGTCAAATTTTCAGCTACACCCCCAATGCTTCATATCTCATTTTCCAGAGAAGTAATACGAAAAAAAAAAATTTTAATTATTTTTAAATTACTCTTTTTTTTACATGCACTTTTTAATATATTTATGTGTGAATGAATCTCATATATATATTACACTTCTGTTGTGACTGCTTCCTAATGGGCTGCTTCTAAATGGACCTCTTCCTAATGATCTGCTTCCTAATAAGCAAATTTGGTATTGAGCGTATATTACAAATAATTCTCAATGTTTGAAAGAAAGTATGGCTCAATAATGAGTTCAATAGCGCGCAAAATATAATTCCCGATAACTAAGCTAAATGTATAGCGCAAATGCAGTTGGTGCGTAATAATTTCCATGAAATGGTCTCAACTAAAGTATGTTGTATAAAATATTCGGTTTAAAAGTGGTTGGCAAATAAAAGAAATTAATATAGTTCATGGGCGTGAAATAAATAGTGTGCAGTGACGTATCATTGGGGAAAGGAGGTAGCAAAAATTGGAAATCTTAAATGTGTGTTACTTGAGTTCATGTTTTGTCTAGTAACTTTAGTAGATGGGAAGTTCACGCATTGCTGCCGCCAATGTTTGGTGAGCCACATCTAGTGTACAAAATTTTGTGACCGATGTTACGATCACGTTATATCTTAACTAGCATTATATCCTGGCGATTTGTCGCGGGAATCTATTTGTAAATTGTATTTTATTATTAATTTAACACACATTCAAATGTACTTATGTGGCGTAATAAATTATCATTAAATAAACAAAAGCTCAACTATGTGCTCGGACTTGGAGATTAAACGGCCAGATGTTCGGCTTAGAATATGACAGGGGCAGATAAATATAAAATAAAATATATCAATATTGTCATCTATTAATTTTTTGTCGTTCGCGGAAATTTACGAATGTTAATAATCATAAAAATAATGACAATAGCCTACCTTAGCCTTCAATCATCGTAAGTTCGGCCCACTTAACAGATTTATTAATAGTTAGAAATGAAGGGCTGAGTAGAAAAAGTACTTAAGTGTATTTTTGCACTTTTGAGTAAAATTAGTTTAAAGATTTTAAATTCTTATATAAATACATGAAAAGCTGCTCGAAGTAACACTGAATGAAACACTTATATACATTCTTCATGAATGATGGTTACAAGAATGATTCAGGGGAGTTAATCAAATATATAATGTCAGGCTTAACGAAGTGCTTTTTCTACTCGGCCCTTCAAATAAAAAATAGTAATTGTAATGTCATTTCTAATTATTTTTTTGGTCATCATTGTTCTCTGTTAAACTCTCGCTAAAATTATCAATTACTTTCCTAGTTATAAGTAAACACTCTACATAATTATGTCTCTTTTCCATAGACGACCCAACTGCTTGATAAGAATGAAGGGGCTCAAAAATTCCAAGGCGATGTTCATGGAGGGGTTGACAGTTCCGTGTATGGCTCAACCATCTCTAAAGTGGCCATGACAATACCCATAATGTACTTGGTGATCTCGGCCATCATGGGCCCCATGCTTGAGGCCACGGACAATGCAGCAAGTCCAATGTATTTTTGTGTTGCCTCTTCAGTACTGTCAATTGGTGTTGTAATTTTAATTGCCTTTGTACGGAGACGAGCTAACTGAATGAAATAACTAAATAAAATAGAACGCTATATATTGTGGAATATTCCCTTTTTGTTGTTGTGCCTGTGAGACGAATGTTGTTCTTTTAGAAGTTGTTCTGTGATATTCTGTTGCGCAGGGGGGGGGTGTTTTGTTTTTTTTTCCTTGTAAATGTGTTGTTTTTTAAAATTCATTTTTCATTGTACAATAAAATATAAAATAAAGATGTTCATTCCTTTTACAATTTGAAAATAGTCCCCAAAACAGATAAAACTTACAAAATTAAAAAAAAAAACATGACCTAAAAAGATAAAAAGTCCACATTTCTTAATTGTCAAATGATTTTGTTTAAATTATGAACATTAAAATGCACGATAAGAAAAAAAAATAAACATACATGTTAAAATCAGGATAAGGTGTATTCAATACTTGACCCTATTGAACTGCTTGACACACGTCACTCAAC
Organism: Lymnaea stagnalis; assembly: GCA_964033795.1. Lineage (NCBI taxonomy): Eukaryota > Metazoa > Mollusca > Gastropoda > Lymnaeidae > Lymnaea > Lymnaea stagnalis. Next base: position 636,937 of record CAXITT010000026.1, on the reverse strand, counting down.
GTCAAGAAATAATCCTTGTTTTGGGTCGCCACAAGTTGGCAGATTTTCCCAAGGAGTCCTTCTAAATGCTGAAAACCACCGATTTAGACATTCGGACGTCAGTCTATAATTTACTTGATGTGTACCAGAATCAAATGAACTGGGGGCGTTCATTCCGACTTCTCTTGGTCTGGCTCCACTATCATTGACACCATGCGAAGGAAAACGTTGTTCGCCTGTGCAAAGCCTGACAAATGACAACTCCACTCCCCTCCCATCCGTTTTTATCAATAAAAGAATAATGACGCACACAATCTGTAACTATTCAATTTCTGTGTGTGGGGGCACACAGTGATGATAGTTATCTAAATGGATATACTAGAACAACTGTCACGGCCATTTCGACACAAAAGGAAATCTCAGTCATACTTCACACACTAAGCACTTGATCACACAGTAAATAATCGTTCGAATAATATTAATAATAATATCAGCNTCTCTCTCCCTCTCTCTCTCTCTCTCTCTCTCTCTCTCTCTCTCTCTCTTTTCCTTCAGTCTCATCAATACTCCTCCCTAATACTAGCCCATCTAAAAACCTAATCTAAATGATTGAATTGAAATCAGCTGTTTTTTTTTTTTAAATATCTTTTTTACAAGATCAAGTTAACGAGTGGTCACTTTGCAGGTCATCATTGATTCGATCATGGCTGGCTTAAGTCAGAGAATGAAAGTCTCTTTGGAACGATCAACTTTTTTAGATTTTAAAAAATACTAACACCAAAAGCACAACAACAACAGCACTACAACAGCAGAACAAGAAGAGCAGCCAAAAACAATAGCTCTACTCCAAAATCGAGATGCGGAATGGTATTATATATATATATATATATATATATATATATATATATATATATATATATATATATAAAGACATTATATATATATATATATATATATATATATATATATATATATATATATATATATATATAACGACATTATTTATGAATCGGCGCACTAGCATTGCTTTAAGAACAACTCCAATAGACGGAAAAGGTCAGGACGGTGAATATAATGTAGCCCTATTTCTGTACAACGGCGCTAAGGTCTGTGAGTAGTAATAATTTAAGTTGTAAAATTGCATCCAGTCATTCACAATGGGAGAAAATCTTCTTTCATGGCAACAATAAGCCCGGACAGTTAAAAAAAGGGGTAACTATTTTGAATAACTAGTTGGAAATATGTCATTATTGATTCTTTATCTACTTTAAAACGGGATGGGAAATCTGTTAAAATTCGGAAGGGAAAATGCTGAGAGTAAAAGATACCAAGAAAAACATTCCTTAATAAATCAACTATTAAATCAAACTTTTTAGATTGTTTTACTTTATTTTAGTAAACAAATACTTAAATAATAAACTAATTATTTATGTTTTGCTGTGGTTAGACTATTATTATTTTTATTTATTGTTATAATTTTTTCGCAGTGCATCCAAAAACGGTTGCCTGGCAGCGTTGAATGTATTAGATGATTCTGATGACCGTTTGAGATTATTTTTTTTTTAGATCCGCTGCCAAAAGATTTAGGACTATTTTTGTGCATTACGGGGTGTGCAGAATACTGACAGTGCTTTTTAAAAAAAAAAAAAAAAAAAATTTTCTTTTTTGAAGATAAAAAAAAAAAAAAAAAAAAAATGTTTGAGATTATTTTTTTTTTAGATCCGCTGCCAAAAGATTTAGGACTATTTTTGTGCATTACGGGGTTTGCAGAATACTGACAGTGTTTTTTAAAAAAAAAAAAAAAAAAAAATTTCATTTCTGTAGTGTAAGTAAAATGACAACAAAAAACGTATGCTAATATAAATTATCTGAATAATTTTTTCAACATACTAAAATGATTTATTACAAAATGTCTGATTAAAAGCAGACATTTTTTTCTTCCCTATTCAGTTAAACTAATTTGATAATGTCAGCTGTGCACTTAAAGTTGGGGAGGGAGAGGGTCGGCCTGACCGGCAAGGTCGCACCGATTCTTTGGTACAGTATCTCAAAGTTTTACTGGACTTTACGTCACATGTCTTTACCTGTACATTTTTGTGGAAAAGGTTTTTTTGTCTCGATGCATGTGAGAAACAAGTATGTCATAGGGCAGATAGGGCGGAGCTAGCTCTAGCTACGCCACTGGGTGACAGCCATTAAAAGACAAGGGAAAATAAGATTTTAATCACTTCATATGAACTTACAAATATTTGCGAATTATGTAATTAATGGTGACCTCACAACAGTTGTTATTAAGGTTCAAGCGATCCCGTCATTATTGATTTCTTCTTTTTTTCTTCTTTTGGATACGCCACTGATAGTGATTCCTTCACTTTCGTTCATGGAATGTTGGCCAGCAATCCATTAACATTGTTTTAAAAATGTAAAATGAACAAGTGAAACCTTTAGTTTTCATTGTTTGTCCAACTTTGACGGGGGCCAGGTATAGAAGGTAGACTGCTATATAAGTACAGCTCTGCCCAGATTGAACACACACACTGTATACTCCAGCAACTCATCCAACTGCAACGTGGGCTGTCCTATACCTGTGCTGTCCTGTACCGTGTGCTGTTCTACACCGTTGGCTAATCTATACAGTTGGTTGTTGTAAACAATTGACAGCATGAAGCTAGCATTCGTGTTGGTGCTTCTCACTCTCAGTAAGAAAAACATTTGACTTGTATTAAAAACAAAAGTGACATGATAGTCAAACACGATAGTTAGACGTGATATTCAGACATGATAGTCAGAAATGATAGTCAGACATGATAGTTGGACGAGATAGTCATACATGGTAGTCAGACATAATAGTAAGACAAGACAGTCAGACATGATATTCAGATATTATAGTCAAGACAGTTCAGTATTGAGCTATTTTAAATTATACACTGCCATTGGAGAAATTTACTTCATTTACTATTTCTAAATACTTTCATACATAATTTCTTTTCTCATCAATTCATAATTTCTATAAGCAGATAAAACGTTTCCTGTAGAGATAGATCCATATTTTCTATACACATACCTAAATAATGAAATAATCTCAGTTACATCCCACTCCTAGAGTTTTTCTATATTATTAATAACATTGATGACAAACATAGAATCTATTTAAACAATATATATTTTAATGTATATGGTATTTTCCCAGGTCTCCTGAACTCTGCTGTATTAGGCTCACCCCACGGTCACGGTGGAGGTCACGGAGGAGGTCATGGTGGAGGTCACGGAGGAGGTCATGGCGGAGGTCATGGAGGAGGCCACGGGGGAGGTCATGGTGGGGGTCACGGTGGAGGTCATGGTGGTGGACATGGGCACCATGGATGAAGTGTTGTGCTTCCGAGAGTAGATTCGTTATAAATATTCAATTTATCCAATTATAGGGGCGGGGGGAATCGAATGAATGCTAGAAATGCTTTCATTACTTCCACACACCAATGAATGAATTATGGAAGAGTTTAACTATTCATTCTATTATAATTATTTTGTAGTATTTTGTTGTGAATGGAATAGCACCAAATGATGTTTGTTCTATGACACAATATATGCACCAATGTAACAAGAATTTCAAATAGTAATGTCAAAATAAAATAATATTCAATAACAAGAACACAGTTTGAAATTGAATTTGTTTATTTTCTGACTAATGGCTTTTGTATGGCCCATTTATCTTATACTTTCTACTTGATAATTATTGTATCCGTCTCTTAAGTTAATAGCTACATTCTAATTGATAATTATTGTATCTGTCTCTTAAGTTATTAGCTACATTCTAATTGATAATTATTGTATCCGTAGTTCAAGTTATCGGCTACTTTCTACTTGATAATTATGGTATCCGTCTGTTAAGTTATTTGCTACATTCTACTTGATACTTTTGGGTTGCGTATATCTATCTATGTGAGAACAGACATGAGTCCAAACAGACTGGATTTAGTTAAATTCCTAAATATTTAGCTCTCAACAACACAATCTATTGAGTAAGGCCTGTGCAGCATGAAAATAATTGTTTTGCTTCCGAGGGTAGAGTAGTTACATATAAGTAGCATGAACATAATTGTTGGGGTGAGAATGCTCTGAATTGAAACCCGGAGATGGAGTCCCGTAGGCGGATAACATTTGTACAATGAAACATTCCGAAAACTCCTGGGAGGCCACTGGTGCCAAGCTGTATCATGCACATGATGTTCTCTTGGGTTTTCCAGCGACGCTGAGAGAGGTGATTTACTGTTGGAAACCAGCTTGTAATCCTAAAGGTATAATCCCATGATCTGTGGATGTCGTCCTGCGAAGTCTACACCATTGTCACATTGTGACGGACGGATGCCAGCTCCAGTGTCAAAGGTTGAACAATGATGATTTGAGCCATCACGTGGTCCAAATAGAAGCATGCACTGTAACACTTTTGGGTCTCCTGACGCCCTGATGACGTGTCGAGAACTTAAAGATGAGACAGTTGAAAGACTTCAGGGATGGGGTCATCCCCAGTCCCGCTATTGGCAGATAACAGTGTGGACTGGACTCGTTAACCAGTTTAGCCAGCTGTGGACTGGACTTGTTAACCAGCTTAGCCAGCTGTGGACTGGACTTGTTAACCAGCTTTGCCAGCTGTGGACTGGACTTGTTAACCAGCTTTGCCAGCCGTGGACTGGACTTGTTAACCATCTTAGCCAGCTGTGGACTAGGCTTGTTAACTGGCCTTGCCAGCCGTCCTGAGAAGGAAATACATCCCTTGCAATATTATGTATATTTATATATATATATATATTGTTTTAAAAAAAGACTTCTATCAAAGACGAGTTAACTCACTAAATAGTGGACAAGAAATAAAAATTTCTGTAAATGCATCGTGCCAAGAAAGACTATGCTGCAGTGTAGATGAGTTCTCTATGTAGCCCAATGATTTGAATTGAATGTGGAAGAAACTTAATTTTTTTTATAACATATTAATTTTTAGAAAATATTTGGTGCTCATTTTCTTGACGGAACATTCAATTATCTTCTACTTTTTAAATCTGTTTAACTCGTCTTTGATAAAAATTCTTTTATTAAAAATAATAATAATAATACATTTTGTTTTTATTTCTTATTTTATTATTTAAGTTGTAATGTACAAATTATCGAAAAAGGTGCATTAATTTATTTTTAAAAATATCGAATGCTTACAGAATCCCGGTTCATTTGCCTTAATGCATTTGGTGCGTAATATTTTCTTATTTTGTGTTTGTGTGTGTGAAATATATGGCGAAATTCATCTGCAGTGTTAAAGCGAACGAGTCATTAGAATATTAATATAAATCTAGTTCATGGGCGCGAAAAAAAAGTGCGTTTGGGGGCCCGGGGGGGGGGGGTAGGGGAGCACTAATTGGGTATCTTATAAAGTGCGTTACTTGTATGAATAATTTGCCAAATTTTCCGCCACAACCCCATTAATTGCTATTCCCTTTTCCATAACGAGTCATTAGAATATTAATATAAATCTAGTTCATGGGCGCGAAAAAAAAGTGCGTTTGGGGGCCCGGGGGGGGGGGGTGGGGGAGAACAAATTGGGTATTTTATAAAGGGCGTTACTTGTATGAATAATTTGCCAAATTTTCCGCCACAACCCCATTGATTGCTATTGCCTTTTCCAAAGAATTTATACGAAAAACTTTGTTTTTAGCGGTTGTTTAGTTGTTGTTTTTTCAACATGCGCTTTGTAAAATATTTATATGCGAATGAATCTCTTATACATATAACACGTCTGTTGTGACTCGTGGACTGGTTCATAATGGATTGCTTCCTAATGAACAGCTTCATAATGGACTGCTTCCTAATGGACTGCTTCCTAATGTACAGCTTCCTAATTAGCAAATTTGGTATTGAGCGTATATGACAGATAATTCTAAAAGTTTGAAAGAAAGTAAGTTTCAATTAAGAATTCAATAGCGTGCAAAATATAATTCCCGATAACTACACTAAATGATTTTTTATATCATGCAACTGCAGTTGGTGCGTAACAATTTCCATAAAATGGTCCCAATTTAAGTCTGTTCTATAGAATATTCGGTGTAAAAGTGATAGGCAAATCAAAATATTTAATATAGTTAATGGGCGTGAAATAAAAAGTGTGCAGTTACGTACATTGGTGAAGTGGTGTAACAAAAATTTAAATTCTTAAATGTACGTTACATGATTTGATCTTTTGTCAAGTAACTTTAGTAGATGGGAAGTTCACGCATTGCTGCCGCCAATGTTTGGTGAGCTACATCTTGTGCGCAAAATTTTGTAAAACGATGTTACGATCACGTTATATCTTAATTAGCATTATATCCTGGCGATTTGTCGCGGGAATCTATTTATGAAATGTTTATTATTATTACTTTAACGCACATTCAAATTTACTAATGTGACGTAATAAATTATCAATAAATAAGAAAGGTCCAACGATGTGAGTGCTATATGTGACGATTTGACGCTGGACTTTTTAAAATTACTCCACCGTAAATCCGGCCTTGGAAACCCGTGTAATATAATACCTCTTCCTCAATATGTTTTGAGCCCGCAGTAGCATAGCCCGAGGGACTTTTCTTGGTGTTTTCGCATTCCAACTCCAGACCGCTCACCCTAAAAGCGTGGATTATGTGTTCAACCCCTCTCACCGATGAACCTTGAGAAAATAATACCCCCCTCTCAGTATTGCCCTGGAGGCAGCAAAGTGGAAAAAATGAATAACTTATATAAACTATACAATACGTCTTTGTTATCTATATCATTGTCTTTATGTTGTCTTTAATATTGATTTATTAATGAATATAAAATACAATTTAATTAAAATAGGCAAATAAAAATCTTCGTAAAACAATAAGAAAATATTAAAAAAACAAAGGGAAATTATTAATTTAAAATCAAATTAAAAGTTAATGTGATAATCACCCCTTAATTAACCCGCCAGAAACCCGCTAGAAAAACCTCAAAATCCCGCAAAAATCTGGTTCCATTTCGACATACCATACTACTTATCTGCTCAGAATTCGAGATTAAACGATCAGATTTTCGGTTAAGAATATGACAGGGGCAGATAAATATAAAATAAAATATATCAATATTGTCATCTATTAATTTTTTGACGTTCGCGGAATTTTACGAATGTTAAAAATCATAAAAATAATGACAATAGCCTACCTTAGCCTTCAATCATCGTAAGTTCGGCCCACTTAACTGATTTATTAATAGTTACAAATGAAGGGCTGAGTAGAAAAAGTACTTAAGTGTATTTTTGCACTTTTGAGAAAAATTAGTTTAAAGGTTTTAAATTCTTATTTAAATCCATAAAAGCTGCTCGAAGTAACACTGATTGAAAAACTTATATACATTTTTCATGAATAATAGTTACATGAATGATTCAGGGGAGATAATAAAATATACAGACAGGCTTAACTAAGTACTTTTTCTACTCGGCCCTTCAAATAAAAAATAGTAATTGTAATGTCATCTGTAAATGTTTTTGTCATGATTGTTCTCTGCTATTTCAGATTTCGATTTTAATATATTGCGCTATAATTATAAGTTACTTTCCTAGTTATAAGTAAAAACTCTGCATAATTATGTCTCTATTCAATAGGAAATCCATCTGCTTGATAAGAATGAAGGGGCTCAGAAATTCCAAGGCGATGTTCACGGAGGGTTGAACAGTTCATTCTATGGCTCAACCATCTCCAATGTTCACGGAGGGTTGAACAGTTCATTCTATGGCTCAACCATCTCCAATGTTCACGGAGGGTTTAACAGTTCATTCTATGGCTCAACCATCTCCAATGTTCACGGAGGGTTGAACAGTTCTTCTTCTTCTTCTATATCTTAAGGGCCCACGATCAATTTATTGATCATTTTGGCTCCTATGCATGTAGATGGGATTTGCAATGTTTCTGTTCCTGGTGTTGATGAGGAAATTTCACAGATTTCCAGTGCCACTTTGTGAGGGAATCATGCACTGGGGGTTTGAAGGCTTGAGGCAATAGACACAAATGTGTCTAGTGTTGTCGCCTCAACCGTTCCCTTTGAAAGATTGTTCCAGTCCCTGATTGTCTTGGGCAGGAATGAGCAGCTCCTATACTGGCTTCTTGCTGGTATGAGCCTGAATTGCCTGTCATGGCCTCGTCGCTGTCTATGGGGGAGAGGTACGAGTTTCTGTTTAATA
>CAXITT010000026.1:575783-628104 GCA_964033795.1 Lymnaea stagnalis | reverse complement strand
TTTTTTTTGTTTTTGTTGTTTGGTGGGGGGGGGTGATGGGGTGGTGGTGGTGTGTTGTTTTTTTTTTTTTTTTTTTTTTTTTTTTTTTTTTTTTTTTTTATTTTATAATTGTTTTATAAATTTTACTTTTCATTGTACAATAAAAATATAAAAGAAAGATTTTTATTACTTTTAAAATTTGAAAAAAGTCCACAAAAATAGATAAAACTTACATTTTTTCTTTGTAAAAAAAAAAAATCAAAAAGATAAAAGTCCAAATTTCTTTACTATCAAATGATTTTGTTTAAATTATAAACATGAAAATGCATGATACCGTAAGTAAAAAATAACCATAGATTTTAAAATAATGATAAGATGTATCCTATACTTGACCCCATTGAACTGCTTGACACACGTCACTCAACGTCAAGAAATAATCCAGGTTGTGGGTCGCCACAAGTTTTCAGATGTTACCAAGGAGTCCCTCTAAATGCTTAGAACCACCGATTGAGATATTCTGACGTCAGTCTATTTACTTGATGTGTACCAGAATCAAATGAACTGGGGGCGTTCATTCCAACTTGGTCTGGCTCCACTATCATTGACACCATGCGAAGGAAAACGTTGTTCGCCCGTGCAAAGCCTGACAAATGACATCTCCACTCCCCTTCCATCCGTTTTATCAATAAAAGAATAATGACACACACAATCTGTAACTATTCAATTTCGGTGTGTGGGGAGGGGGGCACACAGTGATGATAGTTTCCTAATTTGATATACTAGAACAACTGTCACTGCCACTTCTACACAAAAGGACATCTCAAGTCCAACTTCACACACTAAGCACTTTATCACACAGTAAATAATCATACGAATAACATTAATAATAATATCAGCAATATCACAGGATATGAAACTCCAATATATATTATATAATTTGACTTCCACCTTATCAAGACGTCTGCTCTCTCTCTCTCTCTCTCTCTGTCTCTCTCTCTCTCTCTCTCTCACTCTCTCTCTCTCTCTCTCTCTCTCTCTCTCTCTCTTTTACCTCTCTACTCCTTCATCTACCACATTTAATCGTTTCTCCAATGGTGACCAGCCTAGTGTTTCTAGCATGCTGCCAACACTTGAGGTATTCCTGTAGCGGTTTAGGACAAAGCGTGCTGCTCGTCGCTGGACCGCCTCCAACCTGTCAATGCTCTTCTATGGCTCAACCATCTCCAATGTTCACGGAGGGTTGAACAGTTCATTCTATGGCTCAACCATCTCCAATGTTCACGGAGGGTTTAACAGTTCATTCTATGGCTCAACCATCTCCAATGTTCACGGAGGGTTGAACAGTTCATTCTATGGCTCAACCATCTCCAATGTTCACGGAGGGCTGAACAGTTCATTCTATGGCTCAACCATCTCCAATGTTCACAGAGGGTTGAACAGTTCATTCTATGGCTCAACCATCTCCAATGTTCACGGAGGGTTTAACAGTTCATTCTATGGCTCAACCATCTCCAAAGTGGTCATGGCAATATCCAAAATGTACTTGGTGATCTCGGCCATCATCGGCCCCATGCCTGAGGCTACGGACAATGCAGCAAGTCCGTTGGATTTTAATGTTGCCTCTTCAGTACTGTCAGTTGGTGTTGTAATTTTAATTGCCTTTGTACGGAGACGAACTAACTGAATTAAATAACTAAATAAAAATAGAACGCTATATTGTGGAATATTCCCTTTTTGTTGTTGTGTTTTTGAGACAAATGATTTCCTTCTTCTTAAGATAAATGTTTTGATAATTCTGGCTTCTGGTTTTAATTTAGAATTTACCTTCTCTTAGATGGGTTGCCGTCCAAGGCTAACGAGTCCCATCCACCAAGAATGTTCTTTTAGAAGTTGTTCCGCGATATTCTGTTGTGCAGGTGTTGTGTTGTTTTTTTTTTTTTTGTTTTTTTTTTTTTTAAAAATGTTTTATAAATTTCACTTTTCATTTTACAATAAAAATATAAAAAAAANGAAAATGCATGATACCGTAAGTAAAAAATAACCATAGATTTTAAAATAATGATAAGATGTATCCTATACTTGACCCCATTGAACTGCTTGACACACGTCACTCAACGTCAAGAAATAATCCAGGTTGTGGGTCGCCACAAGTTTTCAGATGTTACCAAGGAGTCCCTCTAAATGCTTAGAACCACCGATTGAGATATTCTGACGTCAGTCTATTTACTTGATGTGTACCAGAATCAAATGAACTGGGGGCGTTCATTCCAACTTGGTCTGGCTCCACTATCATTGACACCATGCGAAGGAAAACGTTGTTCGCCCGTGCAAAGCCTGACAAATGACATCTCCACTCCCCTTCCATCCGTTTTATCAATAAAAGAATAATGACACACACAATCTGTAACTATTCAATTTCGGTGTGTGGGGAGGGGGGCACACAGTGATGATAGTTTCCTAATTTGATATACTAGAACAACTGTCACTGCCACTTCTACACAAAAGGACATCTCAAGTCCAACTTCACACACTAAGCACTTTATCACACAGTAAATAATCATACGAATAACATTAATAATAATATCAGCAATATCACAGGATATGAAACTCCAATATATATTATATATTTTGACTCCCCCCTTATCAAGACGTCTGCTCTCTCTCTCTCTCTCTCTCTGTCTCTCTCTCTCTCTCTCTCTCTCTCTCTCTCTCTCTCTCTCTCTCTCTCTCTCTCTTTTACCTCAGTACTCCTTAAACTAGCACATTTAAAAACCAGATGATTGAATTAAAATCAGCTCTTTATTTTTTTTATTTTTTTTTTACAAGATCAAGTTAACGAGTGGTAATTTTTTAGGTCATATTTGATCATCTCTGGTATAAGTCAAATACTGAAAGCCTCTTCGAAACGATCGACTTTTTTTAGATTTTAAAAAAAATACTGACACCAAAAGCGCTACAACAAAAGCACAGCAACAGCAGAACAAGAAGAATATCAAAAAAACATTAGTTCTACCCAAACATTTCGATGCTTAATTTTATTATATATATCAATAACGATCTCTTTTATGAATCGACACAATAACCAATGTTTTAAAAACAACTCCAATAGACTAAAAAATGCCAGGACGGTGAATATAAATTAATCCTATTTCTGTACGTCGATGCTTAGGTCTGTGGGTAATTTAACTTGTAAAATTGCATCCAATCATTTCCAATGGGAGAAAATCTTCTTTCAGGGCATCACGAACCCCGGACAGTTTGACAAAGGTAACTGTTTTGAATAAGTAGTTAGAAATATGACATTATTGATTCCTTATCTACTTAAAAATGCGTTGGAAATCTGTTAAAACTCGAAGGGGAATAAGTTGCCAGTAAAAGATACCAAGATAAATACCCCTAAAGAATTAACTTATAAATCTAACTGATTCGATTTTTAAAACTTTATTTTAGTAAACAAATACTTTGGTATTTTATTTAATTAATTTTTTATAATTTGCTGTGGTTAGACTAATAATTAAAATTATTTATTATTATTACTTTTCGCAGTGCATCCAAAAACTGTTGCCTGGCATCGTTGAATTTATCAGATGATTATGATGACCCAGTTGAGATTTTTGTTTAGATCCGCTGCCAAAAAATCTAGGACTACATTAGTGTGGTTCGGGGTGTGCAGAATATTGACATTGCATTTTTTTGTAAATATCATTTCTGTAGTTCTAAATGAAATAACAACCAAAAACTTACGATGAACATGAAACATCTGAAATATTTTTTCGACACAATCAAATAATTTATTACAAAATGTCTTATTAAAATCAGACCTTTTTTTTCTCTACTCAGTTAAACAAATTTGATAATGTCAGCTGTGCTCTTAAAAAAAAATGGGGGGGGGGGGGGGGGTGGGGGGGTCGGCCTGACCGCAAGGTCATACCGATTCTTCGGTACAGTATCTCAAAGTTTTACAGGACTTTACGTCACATGTCTTTACCTGTACATTTTTGTGGAAAAGGTTTTTTGTCTCGATACATGTGAGAAACTAGTAAGTCATAGTGCAAATAGGGCGGAGCTAGCTGTGGCTACGTCACTGGGTGACAGCTTTTCAAAGACAAGGGAAAATAAGATTTTAATCACTTCATATGAACTTACAAATATTTGCGAACTATGTAATTAATGGTGACCTCATAAAAATTGTTATTAAGGTTAAAGCGATCCCGTCATTATTGCTTTTATTCTTTTTTTTATCTTTTGGATACGCCACTGATAAAGATTCCTTCATTTTCGTTCGTGGAATGTTGGCCAGCAATCTATTAACATTGTTTTAAAAATGTAAGATGAACAAGTGAAATGAACAATGAACAAGTTTTCATTGTTTGTCCAACTTTGACGGGAGCCAGGTAAAGAAGGTGGACTGCTATATAAGTACAGCTCTGCCCAGATTGAACACACACACTGTATACTCCAGCAACTTATGCAACCGAATCGTTGGCTGTCCTATACCGTGTGCTGTCCTGTACCGTGTGCTGTTCTTCACCGTTGGCTGATCTACACCGTTGGTTGTTGTAAACAATTGACAGCATGAAGCTAGCATTCGTCTTGGTGCTTCTCACTCTCAGTAAGAAAAACATTTGACTTGTATTTTAAACAAAAGTTACATGATAGTCAGATACGATGGTCAGAAGTGATAGTTGGACATGAGTCATATATGGTAGTCAGACATGATAGTCTGACATGATATTCAGACATGAAAGTCAGACAAAATAGTCAGACATGATATTCAGATATTATAGCAAAGACAGTTCAGTATTGAGCTATTTTAAATTATGCACTGCCATGGAGAAATTTGTCTGCTTCATTTACTATTTCTAAATAATTTGATACTTAATTTCTTTTCTCATCACTTCATAATTTCTATAAGCAGATAAAACGCTTCCTGTAGAGATAGATCCATATTTTCTATACACATAGCTAAATAATGAAATAATCTCAGTTACATCCCACTCCTAGAGTTTTTCTATATTATTAATAACATTGATGACAAACATAGAATCTATTTAAACAATATATATTTTAATGTATATGGTATTTTCCCAGGTCTCCTGAACTCTGCTATATTAGGCTCACCCCACGGTCACGGTGGAGGTCACGGAGGAGGTCATGGCGGAGGTCATGGCGGAGGTCACGGAGGAGGTCATGGCGGAGGTCATGGAGGAGGCCACGGGGGAGGTCACGGTGGGGGGCACGGTGGAGGTCATGGTGGTGGACATGGGCACCATGGATGAAGTTTTGTGCTTCCGAGAGTAGAGTCGTTTTAAATATTCAATTTATCGAATTATAGGGGCGGGGGGAATCGAATGAATGCTAGAAATGATTTCATTACTTCCACACACCAATGAATGAATTATGGAAGAGATTAACTGAATCTATTATTTTCCTTCTATTATAGTTATTTTGCAGTATTTTTTTGTGAATGGAATAGCACCAATGATGTTTGTTCTATGACACAATTTATGCACTAATGTAACAAGAATTTCAAATAATAGTAATGTCAAAATAAAATAATATTCAATAACAAGAACACAGTTTGAAATTCAATGTTTTTATTTTCTTACTATTGACCTTTTGTATGGCCTATTTATCTTCTTCTTTCTACTTGAGCATTATTGTAACCGTCTCTTTAGGTATTAGCTACATTCTAACTAATAATTATTGTATCCGTATCTATGTGAAAACTGACAGGAATCCAAACAGACTGGATTTATTTTAATTTCTAAATATTTCATCACTCAACAAGAGATCTATTGAATAATTGCTGCTTAGAATGAAAATAATTGCTTTGCTTCCGGCTGAGGTTAGTACTAAATATAACATGATTAGCATGAACATAAATGTTAGGGTTAGAATGCTCTAAATTGAAACCAGGAGATGGAGTCCCGTAGGCGGATAACATTGGTACAATGAAACATTCCGACAACTCCTGGGAAGCCACTGGTGCCAAGCTGTATCATTCACATGATGTTCCCTTGGGATATCCAGCTGCGTGGAGAGAGGCGATTTGCTGCTGGAAACCAGCTTATAATCCTAAAGGTATAATCCCATGCTCTCTGGATTTCGTCCTTCGAAGTCTACACCATTGTCACATTATGACGGACGGGGGCCAGCTCCAGTGTCAAATGTTGAACAAATGATGAGTTGAGCCATCACGTGTTCCAAATAGAAGCCTGCAATTTAACATTTTTCGTCCCTTGAAGCACAGATGTTGTGTCGAGAACTTGAAAAAGAGACAGTTGAAAGACTTCACGGATGGAGTCGTCCCCAGCCCAGCTAAGGGCAGATAACAGCTGTGGACTGGACTTGTTAACCAGCTTATCCAGCTATGGACTGATCTTGTTAACCAGCTTATCCAGCTATGGACTGATCTTGTTAACCAGCTTAGCCTAGCTGTCATGAGAAGGAGAAACATTCCGCGCAATAATATTTATATATTTATTTTAAATTTAAGAAAAAAGACTTCTATCAAAGACCAGTTAAAAACACTAAAAAGTAGAAAATCAATAAAAAATGTATGTAATTGATCATGCAAAGAAAGACTATGCTGAAGTGTAGAGGAGATCTCTGTACGTGACATTTGGGTGCCGCCGGTTTGGCGCGACCGTTATGACTCAGAGCCGTTTTGGCGCAGGTCATTTTGGTGCAGGTCATTTTGGCGCAGGTCATTTTGGCGCAGGACATTTTGGCGCAGGTAATTTTGGCTAACAGATGGCCTGAGCGATTATTTACCGTTCCTGCCTAATCATGCGTGCGCTTCACATTTATAAAAGTGCAAGAGTGTTCTAGACTAAAATCATAAGTTAAGTAGAGTTTCATAAATAGATCACATATTATAATTATGTTAAACCAGTAAAATGGAAAATGTTACATCGAAGCGTGGTAAAGAAAAGATGAATCACGAAGGATACTGTTATGTGTTCGATAAGTTTAGTGCAGACCATTCCAAGAAGTTCTGGCGATGTGAGCTGAAGAACGAATGCAAGGCTCGTTTACACACGACCGTAGATAATGATCGAGTTCTGATGCAGATGAATCCGCATAGTCACGGAAGCATATATTTTGTATTCTCTTTATTAAACTTTTGTAAACATTTAGTTAAATAAAAAGTTATTTTTAAACGTTTCTTAATTAATATATTTTGCATTCTCTTTATTAAAATTTTATAAACGTTAAGTTAAATAAAAAGTTATTTTAAATGTTTCTTAATTAATATATTTTGCATTCTCTTTATTAAACTTTTAACATTAAGTTAAATAAAAAGTTATTTTTAAACGTTTCTTAATTAATCTATTTTGCATTCTCTTTATTAAACTTTTATAAACGTTAAGTTAAATAAAAAGTTATTTTTAAACGTTTCTTAATTAATATATTTTGCATTCTCTTTATTATACTTTTATAAACATTAAGTTAAATAAAAAGTTATTTTTAAACGTTTCTTAATTAATATATTTTGCATTCTCTTTATTAAACTTTTATAAACGTTAAGTTAAATAAAAAGCTATTTTTAAATGGCGCCAAAAAGTCCTGCACCAAAATGGCGGCGCCAAAATGTCCTGCTTCGAAGGGGATTTCTATGTAGCCAAAGGATTCGAATTGAATGTGGACGAAACTTGAATTTTATTTTATTTTTTTAAATATTTGCTGCACATTTTCTTTACGTAATTGTTATAGAGAGCTTGTTTACATACTATTTCTCGTGTGTGCCCTCTGATTTACCCCGCATGAGACGCTGTGTTCACAAAGGGGTGTGGCTTAGATCTTTGAAGTGGCTTGTTTAAAATCGGCTTCCAATTACGCATTGGGTAGATTGTTTTCGGGTAATTTCTGGAATATACTCCTTAACCCGAGATATGTAAAAAACACGTCATAAGCCCTTCTCGAAGCATCTTACTCCACACCTATATAAGGGATTTACAGGCACGACGAGGAGAGACAGACGGAGATTTTTCATATAGATTCTCTTAACATACGAGGCGTGTTTTATTCTTTGTGTATTTGTGTGCTCCTACTTATATGTGTTTATTTCGCATTATTTATTGGCATCATTATTTCTAATTGTATTAACTGTGTACCGGTACGACATCTGCCATACTGTAAGTTGAAGATTGTAATTTTATTTTATTTTATTTTGTAATTATCTTAAGACATAATAAATCTTAATTAATTGTAACTAGAAACTGTTTTGGGTCGTATCTTTAATATTGTTGATTATATGGTATCGTCCTTTGTTAGGCACTGTTTACAACGAGCCAATTAAAATTAAAATAGGAGATTAATTTCTCCCAATACAAGTCAGTGCGTAACAAATTGGGGGCATCGTCCGGGATAACCGAATCCATATTTTATTCTCATTAGACCCCAATTTTAACAAATTGTGGGATTTTCCGAGGATAATTTTAATCCATAGTTTTTAATACACCAATAATAAATTGAGTGTTTTTCTGTGGATTTTGACAAACTGTTTACTTTAATACACTCAAACTAATTTGAGTTCACGATACCATTTTACGACACCAACAACAGAGCTGGTTACAATTTTTTCATTAGTGTGTGCACTAAGCTTAAATTTTTATAAAAAAATCATTGTTAAATTTTGCATGTGTCAAAATGGAGTTTGATATTGAAAACAAATCAGTAGAGGCACTAGACAAATGTTCTAGGAAGGAGCTATTTTCCATTGCTAAAGCTCTAGAAATAAATGTAGCTCATTCGGCCGTAAAAAAGACCATACGAGACATGATCATCCTTCACTTTGTGGATGAAGACATGTTATCTGAAGATGAACTGGCCTCAGTCACACAACCGACTGATCCAAGTATGGAGCTCCAACTAAAGCTCAAACAAATGGAACTAGATGCCCAGAGAGAAAAAGAACGTGAGCTTAAACAGCTGGAGCTAAATAAAGAACGTGAGCTTAAACAGCTGGAGCTAAATAAAGAACGTGAGCTTAAACAGCTGGAGCTAGATAAAGAACGAGAGCTTAAACAGCTGGAGCTTGAAGCTCAGAGAGAGAAAGAAGAAAAAGAACGAGAGCTTAAACAGCTGGAGCTAAAAGCTCAGAGAGAGAAAGAAGAAAAAGATAGAGAGCTAACAATAAAGTTAAAACAAATGGAAATAACGGCCAATTTAGGAGCAATGGAAAATAGACTCACGGCTCCAGCCGGTCAGGGTTGCGATGCAATTAAATTTGCAAAAGTAATCCCTAAATTTACAGAAAAAGAGGTTGACCAATATTTTGCGCAGTTTGAGATAACTGCCCAAAATTTTAAAATTCCTGAAACTATGTGGTCCACCTTACTTCAACCAGCCTTGACCGGAAGGGCATCTGAAGTCTTTGTGTCCCTGAATGCGGAACAGCGCGGGGACTATAACCTAGTAAAATCATTAATACTTAAGGCTTATGAATGTGTCCCCGAAGCATACCGTAAAAAGTTTAGGGAACTGTGGAAACGTGATGGCCAGACTCATGTTGAGTTCCTCCGGGAAAAGGAACGGCTCCTGGACAAGTGGCTGCACGCAACCAACACCGAGACAGACTTCAAGAAATTCAAGAACCTCATTCTGATGGAGGAGTTCAAGAACTGTGTTCGTACTGAGGTGCGAATACATATTGCAGACCGTGGCGAAGGTGACGCACATACGGCAGCAGTGTTAGCCGACGACTTCACCATCTCACATCAACTTTCCAAGAATCCATCTGACACCAAAAATGACAGGCACAATAAGACAGCTGTATCAACTTACAGTAAACCTCCACAAAAACCATTCAAGCCCGGTACGAAAGAAATTGGTGCAAAAGACACATGTGCCTACTGTAAAAAAGAAGGACATACGAGGGATGATTGCTGGAAACTCAAGAAGAAAACTGAGAAGACCACACATCCTGGTACACAACACAAAGTCTCCGCTTGTACGTCTCGTCATACATCTGGAAACACATTTTCAAAATTCAAGAGTTTTTGCTCTCCAGATGTCCATACAAACTTCAAAGAGGTTTGTCACGACTCATCAAAGAGTTCCATTATGAACAATAAGGCTAGTTTTACTGACTCCAGCCAAGTTCCTGCTTCGACTGCGAGTTTTATGAGCTTGTCGCCAAGATCCTTTTGCTCCAAGAAGAGGTCTACCTCCAGAGGGCGTTTTACTGAGGACTTGTGTGCAAGTTTTGACGACTCTACCCAGAGTTTTACTTCCTCTACCCTAGCCGAATGTTCTCAAGACTCCAACAAGAGTTTACCTACCAAGGTCCAAAATTCTACATCAGAAACTACTGATGTCATACAAGACTTCATGCCTTTCATATCGGAAGGATTCGTATCACTGCCAGGTGATTTTTCCAGTCTACAACCAATCAAAATCTTACGAGATACAGGTGCTTCACAGTCCTTACTACTTGAGGGTATACTTCCCTTGTCTGAATCTACTGCTACTGGGAGCAACATCCTGTTACGAGGTGTAGAGCTGGGATGCATAGATGTACCTTTACATCTCATCAACCTAAAATCAGACTTAGTCTCCGGACCTGTGGTTGTGGGTGTCCGACCAACATTACCATTGGACGGCATCTCGTTGCTGCTAGGCAATGACTTAGCTGGTGGGAAGGTGATAGCCGAGCCCATCGTTACTCATGAACCTTGTTTAAATGAAAATCAGGAAGAAGATCAAGAATTGTATCCAGCATGTGCTGTGACAAGGGCCATGAGTTCCAAGATCTCCACAAAAGAGATTTCACAAAAAAGCAATAAAATTCTTCCTGAAATTGACCTGGGAAAAACATTTTTTGCAAGTCTAAATGAAGAGGCTAGTAATTACAAGACTCCAACTCGAATGCAACTTATTGAAGAACAGAAGAGTGATCCAGAAATAGTCAAACTTCGAGAGAACGCTTTGACCCAAGAAGAAGCTGAACAATTCCCTATATGTTATTACCTTCAAGATGACATACTTTTGAGGAAATGGCGACCTCCAGACGCAAATGCTGACGAAGAATGGAGGATAGTTCATCAAATAGTAGTTCCTACCCCATTCCGGAACGAAGTCCTGAACTTAGCCCATGACTCACCACTTTCAGGTCATTTGGGAGTAAAGAAGACATATCACAAAATCACGTCGCACTTCTTTTGGCCCAAAATCAAGAAAGATGTGGTTGAATACTGCAGATCATGTCATACTTGTCAGGTTGTAGGGAAACCAAATCAGAAGATACCAGCAGCTCCTCTTCAACCCATTCCAGCATTCGAAGAACCTTTCAGTCGCGTTATTATAGACTGCGTTGGACCTCTGCCAAAGACAAAATCAGGTCACCAATACTTGCTGACAATCATGTGTGCGTCAACAAGGTTCCCAGAAGCTATTCCTCTTCGCAATATCAAGACTCCGAACATCGTCAAAGCCTTGACGAAGTTTTTTACATTGTTTGGTCTTCCGAAGTCTGTACAGTCTGACCAAGGAACCAACTTCAAGGCTGGAATATTCAAACAAGTGATGAACCAGTTGGGCATAGAACACTGCTTGTCGAGTGCATATCATCCTGAGTCACAGGGAGCACTTGAGCGATTCCATCAGACGTTGAAGAACATGATGAGAACCTACTGCCTAGAACAAGAGAAAGACTGGGATGAAGGCATCAACATGCTACTGTTCGCCGCAAGAGAAGCAGTTCAAGAATCACTTGGATTCAGCCCCTTCGAACTGGTGTTTGGCCACACGGTTCGCGGTCCCCTTAAACTTTTAAAAGACACGTGGATGTCATCGACACCCACGGAAGGACTTCTTGACTATGTCCAAAAATTTAAAACTAAACTTTTTAATGCCGTTAATTTGGCTAAAACACATTTAAAAGATTCACAATCTAAAATGAAAGTTTGGTATGACAAAAAGTCAAAATTCAGACAGTTTGCTTCAGGGGACAAAGTGCTTGTGCTTTTGCCGATACCAGGGCAAGCACTACAAGCTAGATATTTTGGTCCTTATGTTGTTGAGTCCAAAATCAATGATTTAAATTACATTGTGTTAACACCAGATCGTAAAAGAAAGAAACAGTTATGTCACATTAACATGTTAAAAGAATATTTTGATAGAAAATGTGATGATCATTGTCCATCCTCAGAAACAAATGTTAACACAATCTCAACTGTAACTTCAGTACTTAAAGAAAATGTTACTGAAACATTTGAAAGTGTCCCAGAAAAAGTTGGTAATTATAAACTTAAAAATTCAGAAGTATTGGCCAACTTAGATAAGAAACTAGGACATTTGTCATTGTCAGAGAAGGACATATTTGTTTTCACTTACATTAATAGAAACTCTATTAAAATTTTTATAGGGATTCTCACAGTGAATGCTGGCAATGCCATAATATATTTCTTCCTCTTGACTCTCGTCATCGTCACTGTCGCTATAATAATATGCCTGTCTCTTTAAAATAATTTCCCGTCGTTCTGCCTCTAATTCCGCACGTCTAATTTCTTCATCTAGTTTATCTAGTTCAAATTGTCTCTGTCTATTTATACGTTCTTCCTCTCTCTGTCTATTTATACGTTCTTCCTCTCTCTGTCTATTTATACGTTCTTCCTCTCTCTGTCTATTTATACGTTCTTCCTCTCTCTGTCTATTTATACGTTCTTCCTCTCTCTGTCTATTTATACGTTCTTCCTCTCTCTGTCTATCTATACGTTCTTTCTGTCTGGCTCTAAGTTCTTCCTCTCTCTGTCTATCTATGCGTTCATTCTCTCTCTGTCTATATATACGTTCTTCCTCTCTCTTTCTATCTATACGTTCTTCCTCTCTGGCTCTAAGTTCATCCTCTCTCTCTTCCCGTACGTGTTCTTCGAACTTAACTCTTATATACTCCTCTAGGTTCTCTCCCGTATAAAGAAGTAACACACCCACATGCCTAATTTCTTCTAAACTCCATTTCCTACTGACATATCCAGCCATATCAATGCAAACTAAGGGTGATCATACAATAAACAATAATTAGGTTTAAGGACCAATCGCAGTCTGTTTAAACTAACTCTAGCAAAAATCTAAATTCTACCCAGGTAAAAAAAAATGTAAATACATAAGAAAATTTATGCCAAAATCTTTTAAAACAATAAAAATCCAACTTGCCTGGTTCGTGGAAAGTCCTACAGAATTTAAATATTATTCAAAACACACACTGAGCTTAATTAAGTGTCAATGGTTCTTTACTGTCAATAGTTCTCTCACAAACTTCAATTGTCCTATATGGCCATCTTGGGACACAGTCATTGAGGTGTGGGTGACCGGGACGGGTCACGGGACATCGGCAGCTCACTGGACAGAATGTAGGCGAATCGCCGACACTGGACAGTTCGTGGGTAACTCGCCAATACAGGATCGGGCATGTGCAGCTTGATGCAGGACGGGACGTTGGTGGCTCGTTGAAACAGGACAGGGCGTTGTTAAACTGAGTGACCGGACAGGCCACAGGACTTCACAGCTCACTGGACACGAAGTTGGTAGCTCACTACCGACAGGACGTAGATAACTCGATACAGGGAAATGCGTAGTTCATTCACTGGAACTCAACTGGACGTTGGCAACTTGATAACGGACAGGGCGTAGTTAATTTGTTGTAACTGGACACGACATTGTTAACTTCATACAGGGCAGGACGTAGTTTTTTCACTGGAACTGAACAGGGCGTTGGCAACTTTATAACGGGCAGGGCGTAGTTAATTCGCTGTAACTGGACACGACATTGGTAACTTCATACATAGCAGGGCGTAGTTATTTCACTGGAACTGGACAGGACGTTGGCAACTTGATAACGGGCAGGGCGTAGTTATTTCACTGGAACTGGACACGAGGTTAGTAACTTGATAACGGGCAGGGCGTAGTTATTTCACTGGAACTGGACACGAGGTTAGTAACTTGATAACGAGCAGGACGTAGTTATTTCACTGGAACTGGACAGGACGTTGGCAACTTGATAACGGGCAGGGCGTAGTTATTTCACTGGAACTGAACAGGACGTTGGCAACTTGATAACGGGCAGGGCGTAGTTATTTTACGTAGGTGGTTGATGGAGTTACTGGCGTATGCAACTCATATAAACTTGACACACGGTGGCAGCGGGGCTCCGACATTGAAATACGGGAACATGCGACGATGGTTGTAACTTCACTAAAGTTGAATAATAAGAATGTTCTTGTACTTTACCTCAAGTAAGAAAATAACGAGGTTCACCAATCCCGGATGAGAAGCCCCCATGTCGACTCCTAACGTCTTCTGGATTGATTACATTCGTCGGTTCTTTCATACGTTGAAGCGTCGTACTATTCTCACTATCAATTAACAAACTCAACTCCTTTTCATAATAACTATAACTTTAATATCTAAGTAAATATAATAAACATCCTATCACTCCAAGGTTCCACTCAAGACTGCCAGCACGACTAAAACATACGTCACAACTCAGCATAAAAATACGTCATAAATACAATGGCGGGAAGAGCGTTCACTAACTATAATAGTCAAGCGCGGGAAAAGCGTTCAACAACTAATGAACATAATATTGAGTTGCAACAATTCCTAATGAACGCTCATACTCGACAATTATTGTCATTGTTAAGTCTGTTATTGCAGATTTTGTTTTACTCTTCCCTGATGTACCTAATAAAACCAACATTGCTGTACATGATGTTGACATTGGCAATGCAGTTCCGGTCAAGCAACACCCCTATAGGGTCAATCCGGAAAAACTTGAAATAATCCGGTCTGAAATAAAATACATGCTTGAAAATGATATAATTGAACCAAGCTCTAGTAACTGGAGTTCACCATGTATTTTAGTCCCAAAGCCTGACAAAAGTTACAGGTTTTGTACTGACTTCAGGAAAGTGAATGCATTCACAAAGACTGATTCCTTTCCGATTCCAAGGATAGACGATCTTATAGATCGAATAGGTGATGCCAAATATGTAACCAAGATAGACTTACTATCAGGTTATTGGCAGGTTCCTCTATCTGACAGAGCAAAAGAAATCTCTGCTTTTTGTACTCCAGATGGTTTATATCAATATAAAGTAATGCCGTTTGGAATGAAAAATGCCCCAGCTACATTCCAACGTCTTGTAAATAACATTATTGCTGACCAGGAAAATTGCAGCGCCTATATTGATGATGTAATTATTTACAGTCAAGATTTTTCAACTCATGTAAACCAATTAAGATCTCTGTTTAAAAAATTTTTGCAGGCAAATGTAACTGTAAATTTAAATAAATGTGAATTTTGTCATGCAACTGTGGAATATTTAGGTCACATAGTGGGTCAAGGTCATGTAAAGCCTGTTCAAGCTAAGATAAATGCTATTGTATCACTTCCACCACCCACTACTAGAAAACAGTTAATGAGATTTTTGGGAATGGCAGGTTATTATAGAAAATTTTGCAAAAATTTCTCAGTTATTGCTTCTCCTTTAAGTAATATGTTAAAGAAAAATGCAAAATTTCATTGGTCAGATGCTTGTCAGGAAGCATTCGAAAACATTAAAAATATACTTGCTAATGCTCCTGTTCTCATTGCACCAGACTTTAACAAACAGTTTAAATTAGCTGTAGATGCCAGTGATGTTGGCATTGGTGCAGTTCTTTTTCAAGAAGATGACCACAATGTAGATCATCCTGTCTCTTATTTCTCAAAGAAATTTAACTCACATCAGAAAAACTATTCCACTGTAGAAAAAGAATGTTTAGGTTTAATTCTTGCTCTCCAACAATTTGATTTTTATGTCAGTTGTTCTTTACATTCAGTACTTGTTTTTACTGATCACAATCCTTTAACATTTTTGAATAAGATGGTCTCCAAAAATCAAAGATTGTTAAGATGGAGCCTATTTTTACAAGAATATAATTTGGACATCAAACATATTAAAGGCAAAGACAATGTCATTGCAGATACTTTGTCCAGAAATTAATTTTCACTTATGTTATTGTTTATAAGCTGTTAAGAAGTTTTTTGTCTAATATTTTGAGAGTAAGAAATGTATTTTCTTCAATTTTAATGGAAAAAGAATTCCATTTTTGAACAATGAAATTTTTTTCTTTTAAGAGGAGAGGTGTTACAGAGAGCTTGTTTACATCATATTTTCTCGTGCGTGCCCTCTGATTGACCCCGCATGAGACGCTGTGTTCACAAAGGGGTGTGGCTTAGGCCTTTGAAGTAACTTGTTGACGCCGCCAACGAATAAAAATAATTAATCTGTTCCAAATAGTATTTGGTAGAATGATTGGGATTTTTCTCGAAATGTCTCGAAGGCAGGGCTTGGGCGTCGGTAGACCCACCTATATAAGGGATTGACAGGCACGGACGAGGGACGGAGATTTTCATATAGATTCTCTTAACATTACGAGGCGTGTTTTATTCTTTGTGTATTTGTGTGCTCCTACTTATATGTGTTTATTTCGCATTATTTATTGGCATCATTATTTCTAATTGTATTAAGTGTGTACCGGTACGACATCTGCCATACTGTAAGTTGAAGATTGTAATTTTATTTTATTTTATTTTGTAATTATCTTAAGACTTAATAAATCTTAATTAATTGTAACTAGAAACTGTTTTGGGTCGTATCTTTAATATTGTTGATTATATGGTATCGTCCTTTGGTAGGCACTGTTTACAACGAGCCAATTAAAATTAAAATAGGAGATTAATTTCTCCCAATACAAGTCAGTGCGTAACAGTAACGTTAAATTATTTTCTCCTTTTTAATTCTTTTTAACTCGTATTTGATAAAAATTATTTTATATAAAAATAAATAAATTTTGTTTTCATTTCTTATTTTTGTATTATTTAAGTTATAATATTCAAATTATCGACAAAAGTACAATTATTTACTTTACGTTCGAATGCTTACAGAATCCCGGTTAAATTGGCTCAATTCCTGACGTAGGCATACAACTAAAAAGTAGATCCAGCCATGATAATTTAAGTGACCGTGTTGCCCCGTCTCCGCCGTCCAGTCGTTCACCGGATGAGCACAGCTAGGAGATCTTTAAGTGTCACGTGTGCAAAAAAAAAACACAAAAAAAAACCAGTCCATGCACTCACAAGATGCAAGTAAAGAGAAAGTCTTTAAAAATCTTTGTAGTCATAAGAATTCGCTTCAGCTGCGAGAATAAATCTGGAACAGAAATAAAATGAATTATATGCATATCCTACAGTCTAACATCTTCCCACGCCATCCAGTAATACAACCTTGTGAGCAGCACAGTGGCATCTTGGGGGGGGGGGCACCATAACTTGGGGGAACCATGCCTTAAGGAACCATACCTTTTGGGAACCATGGTAGTTCGTCAGTCGGTCGTCAACCATGACCACTTTAATCATATGATTTGCGCTAGGTTTGCATTTTGGGTGCACTAATGGCTAATGAGGCCTATTCTGGCACGAAATTTTCTTGCGCAGAAGGTACAGGGAAATGATGGGGTATCTCTGGTAGCAGAATCAGTCGGCACCTTCCTGTCATATCATTTGCGCTCTGCAGCCGATGTTCTGCTAACTTCATGTTGCATGGAGCTCCTGTGTAAAGTGCAACGCCATGTTGTTCGATCTTTTCCTTTTTCGTACCATGTGTCTGGGTTTATTTCGAACGCTTTCAGTGAGGAATTTAGGTTGTATTTAAAACGTTTCTTCTGCCCGCCAGTAGATCGCATTCCATGTTTGAGCTCACCATAGAATATTCTTTTGGGCAGATGGTCATCTGACATTCTCATAACATGTTCCGCCCAGCGAAGCTGGGAGTGCATTAAGATGGTAAAAATGCTGGGGAGACCTGCCTGTGTGAGCACCTCAGAGTTTGGGACCTTGTCTTGCCATTCAATATTGAAGATTTTTATGAGTCTGGTTGTATGAAAGTGGTTCAGAATTTGTGCATAGCGTTTGTATACCGTCCACGTTTCACAGGCATTGAGGAGTGTAGGGAGAACAGCCGCCTTATATACTTTCAGTTAAGTTTGAGTGCTGATACCTCTCCTGGGCCATACGTTCTCAGACAATTTGCCATAGGTGTGAACAATACCTTTGTATAACCATACTTTGGTGGAACCATCCCTTGAAGGTAACATACCTTGGTGAAAACCTTACCTCGGGAAACCATACCTTGGGGGAATCATACCTTGTGGGAAACTTGCTTTGAGTAACCGTACCTTGGTGGAATCATACTTTTGTCAAACAATACCTTATAGGAACCATACTTTTGGGAACCATACCTAAGGGGATCCATAAATTGGAGGGAACTCATCTGGTATTACCAGACAAATTTTGGAGAGGCGCCAGAATTTTATGAAAAAATTGTTTGCCTACTCTTCTCATCGTTTTTCAAACCCTAAAACTGTTTTGAATCTAACACTGCATGCATCTTTTAAATCTACCCAAATCCTTCCTTGATTTTATGTTCATCTACCTGTAAAAATAGTTCAAAGAGCCAATGAATTGTTCTCAATCTTTGAAAATAATGGCGTAATGCTTAAATCATAATCTTAGAGAACAATATTAAAATGATGAAATCCAAATCTTGGAGCAGTACGGCGTAATAATTAAGTCCAAATCTTGGAGCAGTACGGCGTAATAATTAAGTCCAAATCTTGGAGCAGTACGGCGTAATGATGAAATCCAAATCGAGTTACGCCCAAGTGTTTTTCTTTTGTTAACAGTGCGTGTTATTTTGATACTTACAGCTAATTTTTTTTAATAATAGAGATTCCACATAAAAAAATATGATAAATTTTAGTGTATTTTTTTTCCTCGCTATGTCCTTGCAATTATTATTCAATTAGAAACGCCAATATAATTTCGGTTATCTGGATTTGATATACTTACCCCTTAAGCAGAATGTTCGTCTGACATGCGAAGGGAAGGAATTATCCCGATGAGAAATGGAAGTAAAAAATGTTTCAAAATTTTACCATTTAAACAATACAGGAATATAGCCTTAATTTTATTGTTTGCTTCAAAATTTTGAATAAATCTTTTTATCAAAATGTAACTCTCAGCATAATTGTTTTAACGTCATCGGTATTTTAAAAAAAAAAATCTAAAATGTTCGAATTTTTATTTTCTAAATACGGTGTTAAATGTGGAGCTCTTAGAAAAACAGATATGTCATGTTCACTCCCTTGTTTTATGATAATACGTGTTCGCCCTATTTATACGTAATGACTCTACATTTATGAGAATCGTTTATTTATTTATTAGAATTACGGCAAAAATTTGACTCAGGTCCAGTTGGAGAACTATGACAAGTTTCCGAAATCCAACGTTTTTTTAGCAAAAGTATTGCCTAAAATGACGTTATTTATAAGAGGACTGCTCAATCTGTAAGATAATTTATTGAAGAACTGCATTCAACCTGTGTAATTGAAATAGTAGAACAACATATGTTGAAGCGTGATTTAATAGACAGGACGGCACGATATAAATGTTTCAGCCTAGAACCTTCTTCAGCGAATGAAAATACAACAAGAAACAGAGCACAGTAAAAAAAATAAAAAAATGGAGATATCTTTTGCTGTTGCCGGGATTAAGATTACGGGAAGTAAAAGAATATAAATATAGGTGCTGTGAAAAATGGGGTCCAAAATTTTAACAGATCAAAATATTTAGGGATACATCAAATCATTAATTTCTAATCAGATGAATGGCTTAATATAATATGTCAAGTGGAGCGATTTCCTAAAATGTAGCCATGTCAAATGGCAGATAGTTATTCTCATTTAACTTATTTTTTTTTTATTACTGAACAGATTTGATAGAAAAGAAAAATTTTAACTTATTAAAATCATAAAATTGGGTTTTTGCTACATTGCTTTAGCAATTTAAGATGAAATAATAATAAGCTTATATCAAATAGAAACCGTTAATTTAAGCAGGAAAAGGGTTGTGAAAACAATGTGGGCGTAGCAGTTGCAAGAGTCAATGTATTAAGGATAAATAACACAGGGATTCATTTGGAATGACCTAACCCCCTACCCCTGACCCCTGTACCCCGACAGCAGGTAGAAGGAAACATTAACTAATAAACCAAATACGGAAGTTTAAACGGCTTAGTTAATAATTTACTCATGAAATGGTTTATAATTGAGTTGAATTTGATTGTTAAACTATTTCTTAACAGAAGCCATAATTTACTGTCAACATTCTTCTTGAAACCACGTCATTTTAATGAGCCATAAGCCACACTCGATGCTTGACCTCAACTTACATGTTAAATAGTAAAACATTGGACAATTATAAATACACGGAGATATATATGTTTCAAGAAAATCAAAATCCATTATACATGCTAGGTTTGCCCCCATTCATGGGAAACAAATCGATAATGTGTCTAATCTTTCACCGATCAATCAGTTAAGCGGCTTTTGTGTGGTTGGTTGGACGACTAATCCGCCTTCTGCAAAGGTTCGAGAGGTCATCTTCAAAACGTATTAGTTCTAATAGGTTAGACGACGTTTTACCATTATTTTATCCTAGCGTCTTAGCGTACATTTCCCTCCCCTACTCTCTCCAAGCCCATCACCTCCTCAGTTGGTTTCTATGATGACGTCAGGGTCTACAATTTGACACAACGAATATATAAACACTTCATACTTTGTCCCTGTGTTGTCAAGTCGTCCATATCTTGAGATGATGGAAGCTAACCATTTGAATGTAATTCTTTGGTGATTCACTCGCCTTTAAAACTTTCCTTGAGTTCTCTTTATTTTTATGTCACAGATTTAAGTTTGTTTACAATACTTGGTGCCTTTCTACAGAAAAAAAGGAGTTCATTTATTCAGAAAAATTGAATCTTATTCAGTAAATAATTAACCATTACGAAAAACGTCCATAAATAATTTCAAAAAGAATAAATCTCCTTTAATACATTCTAACATCTACCATCTGCTACACTACAGAGTCAGTTTTCAAATCCCATCTCTTAGGACGTATATTAAAAGTAAATTCTGTAGATTTCTTATAATTAACATGCAGCCGCCCAAAAAAAATATTATTTCCACACAGACACGGCCCTGTAGACAAAAAGGTTGCCAGCCCCTAGTGGAAGATTTAAACAAGTCGTTTAAGCATCTATAGAGGAAGATTTAAAAGAAAAGGCTTTGCAACTTTGCTGCGCATTGAAACACAAATATATCCCATGTCTCAGAGTCAATAAATATTGTAGCTCTTGTCCCTTGTGACAATGTCTATTCTAGATCTAGTCCCTTGTGACGACAATGTCTATTGTAGTTAGAGTCCCTTGTGACGACACTGAATACTATAGTTCTAATCTCTTGTGACAACAATGACTATTTTAGCTCTAGTCTCTTGTGACGTCAATGTCTATTGTAGATCTAGCCTCTTGTGACGTCAATGTCTATTGTAGATCAAGTCCCTTGTGACGTCAATTTCTATTGTAGATCTAGTCCCTTGTGAAGTCAATGTCTATTGTAGTTCTAGTTCCTTGTGACGACAATGACTATTGTAGCTCTAGTCCCTTGTGACGTCAATGTCTATTGTAGATCTAGTCCCTTGTGACGGCAGGGACTAGTGTAGCTCTAGTCCCTTGTTACGACAATGACTATTGTAGATCTAGACTCTTGTGACGTCAATGACTATTGTAGATGTAGTCCCTTGCAACAATGACTATTGTAGATCTAGTTCCTTGTTAAGTTGTATCCAATACTTGACCCCATTGAACTTATTGACACACTTCACTCAACGTCCAGAAATAATCCAGGTTGTGGGTCACCACAAGTTTCCAGATGTTACCAAGGATCCCTCTACATGCTTAGAACCACCGATTTAGACATTCGGACGTCAGTATATTTACTTGATATGTCAAATGAACTGGGGGCGTTCATTCCGACTTCTCTTGGTCTGGCTCCACTATCATTGACACCATGCGAAGGAAAACGTTGTTCGCCTGTGCAAAGCCTGACAAATGACAACTCCACTCCCCTCCCATCCGTTTTTATCAATAAAAGAATAATGACGCACACAATCTGTAACTATTCAATTTCTGTGTGTGGGGGCACACAGTGATGATAGTTATCTAAATGGATATACTAGAACAACTGTCACGGCCATTTCGACACAAAAGGAAATCTCAGTCATACTTCACACACTAAGCACTTGATCACACAGTAAATAATCGTTCGAATAATATTAATAATAATATCAGCATTATCACAGCATATAAAACTCCAATATATATATAATTTGACTTCTTTGAAATTGATTCGTTACATAGTTAAATGTAAAATGTACGTCCACCTTCTTCAAGACGTCTGCTCTCTCTCTCTCTCTCTCTCTCTCCCTCTCTCTCTCTCTCTCTCTCTCTCTCTCTCTCTCTCTCTTTTACTTCAGTCTCATGAATACTACTCCCTAATACTAGCCCATCTAAAAACCTAATCTAAATGATTGAATTGAAATCAGCTGTTTTTTTTTTTTAAATATCTTTTTTACAAGATCAAGTTAACGAGTCTCTCTCTCTCTCTCTCTCTCTCTCTCTCTCTCTCTCTCTATCTATCTCTTTTTACTTCAGTTATCCCTAAACCTAGAACATCTAAAAAAAAAAAAAACTAATCCAGAAGATGGAATTGAAATCAGTCTTTTTTTTTTTCTTTTACAAGATCATGTTAACTAGTGGTCACTTTTTAGGTCATAATTGATTCGATCATCACTGGTTGAAGTAAAATAATGAAATCGTCTTTTAAAACCATCGGCATTTTTTAGATTGAAAAAAAAATACTAACATTAAAAGCACCAAGACACAGCACAGCAACAGCACAGCAACAGCACAGCAACAGCACAGCAACAGCACAGCAACAGCACAGCAACAGCACAGCAACAGCACAGCAACAGCAGAGCTAGAAGAGTCGCATTATTCCTACTCCAAAATCGCGATGCTGAATTGTATTATATATCTAAATAAAGACCTTATTTATGAATCAACACGCTAGCATTGTTTTAAAAACAACTCCAATAGACAAATAAAAAGGTGAGGACGTTGAATATAATGTAACCCTATTTCTGTACGACTGTGCTCAGGTCTGTTTGTAATTTAAGTTGTAAAATTGCATCCAGTCATTCACAATGGGAGAAAATCTTCTTTCAGGGCAACAGAAAGAACGGACAGTTTGACAAAGGCAACTATTTTGAATAACTAGTTAGAAATATGACATTATTGATTCCTTATCTAATTAAAAACGTGTTGAAAATCTGTTAAAACTCGGAGGGGAAACGTTGCCAGTAAAAGATACCAAGAAAAAGCCCCATAAAAAACCAACTGTTAAATCAAACTTATTGGATTTTTAAAACTATATTCTAGAAAATAAATACTTTTGTATGCCTTTTATGTCATTAATTATTTATATTTTGCTGTGGTTAGACTAATTATTATTATTATTTATTATTATTATTTTTCGCAGTGCATCCAAAAACGGTTGGCATCATTGAAGTTATTAGACGAGTCTGATGACCCGGTTGATATTTTTTTTATATCCGCTGCCAAAATATTTAGACTACTTTTGTGTGGTTCCGGCTGTGCAGAATATTGACATTGCATTTTTTGTAAATATCATTTCTGTAGTTGTAAATCAAATGACAACAAAAAACGTACGATGAACATGAAACATCTGAATTATTTTTTCGACACACTGAAATGATTTATTACAAAATGTCTGATTAAAATCACACCATTATTTCTTCTTTAATCAGTAAAAAAAATGTGATCATGTCAGCTGTGCTCTTAAAGTGGGGTCGGCCTGACCGACAAGGACGCACCGATTCTTCGGTACAGTATCTCAAAGTCTTACAGGACTTTACGTCACATGTCTTTACCTGTACATTTTTGTGGAAAAGGTTTTTTGTCTCGATACATGTAAGAAACAAGTATGTCATAGAGCAGATAGGGCGGAGCTAGCTCTAGCTACGCCACTGGGTGATGGTCATTAAATGGCGAAGGAAATAATATTTTAATCCCTCATAAGAAATTACAAGATAATATTTGCTAATTATTTAATTAATGGTGACGTCATAACAATTGGTATTAAGGTTCAAGCGATCCCATCACTATTGCTTTTATTCTTTTTTTTTTCTTTGGATACGCCACTGATAGTGATTCCTTCATTTTCATGTTAGCCAGCAATCCATTAACATTGTTTTAAAAATGTAATATAAACAAAGGAAACCTTTAGTTTTCATTGTTTGCCCAACTTAGACGGGGGCCAGGTATAGAAGGTAGACTGCTATATAAGTACAGCTCTGCCCAGATTGAACACACTCACTGTATACTCCAGCAACATATTCGACCGCATCGTTGGCTGTCCTATACCGTGTGCTGTCTTGTACCGTAGCTCTCGTAAGCAATTGACAGCATGAAGCTAGCATTCGTGTTGGTGCTTCTCACTCTCAGTAAGAAAAACATATAACTTGTATTTTAAACAAAAGTGACATGATAGTCAGACATGATGGTAAGACGTGATAGTTGGACATGATATTCATACATGGTAGTCAGACATGATAGACTGACATGATAGTCAGACAAGAAAGTCAGACAAGATAGTAAGACATGATAGTAAGACATATTATTCAGACAAGATAGTCAGACATGATATTCAGACAAGATAGTCAGACATGATATTCAGACAAGACAGCCAGACATGATAGTCGAACATGATATTCAGACATGATATTCAGACATGATAGTCTGACATGATAGTCTGACATGATATTCAGACATGACGATCAGACATGGTAGTCAAACATGATATTCAGATATTATAGTCAAGACAGTTCAGGATTGAGTTATTTTAAATTATACAATGTCATGGAGAACTTTACTTCATTTACTATTTCTAAATAATTTGAGACTTAATTTCTTTGTCATCACTTCATAATTTCTATAAGCAGATAAAACGCTTCCTGTACAAAGAGATCCACACTTTCTATACACATAGCTAAATAATGAATGAAATCTCAGTTACATCACACTCCTAGAGTTTTCCATATTATTCATAACATTGATGACAAACATAGAATCTATCTAAACAATATATATTTTAATTTTAATGGTATTTTCCCAGGTCTCCTGAACTCTGCTGTATTAGGCTCACCCCATGGTCACGGTGGACGTCACGGAGGAGGTCATGGTGGAGGTCACGGTGGAGGTCATGGCGGAGGTCATGGAGGAGGCCACGGGGGAGGTCACGGTGGGGGTCACGGCGGAGGTCATGGTGGTGGACATGGGCACCATGGATGAAGAGTTGTGCTTCCGAGAGTAGAGTCGTTATAAATATTCAATTTGTTTAATGAGAGGGGAGGGGAGTATCGAAGAAATACTAGAAATGCTTCCATTACTTCCACACACCAATGAATCAATTATGAAAGAGATTAACTGAATCAATTTTTTTCATTCTTTTATAATTATTTTGTAGTATTTTGTTGTGAATGGAATAGCACCAATGATGTTTATTCTATGACACAATATATGCACCAATGTAACAAGAATTTCAAATAGTAATGTCAAAATAAAATAATATTCTGTAACAATAACATAGTTTGAAATTCAATGTGTTTATTTTCTGACTACTGACTTTTGTAAGGCCTATTTATCTTCTACTTTGTACTTAATAATTATTGTATCCGTCTCTTAAGTTATTAGCTACATTTTATTGATAATTATTGTATCCGTAGCTCAAGTTATCGGCTACCTTCTAATTGATAATCATGATGTCCGTCTCGTAAGTTATTTGCTACATTCTGCTTGATACTTATGGTATACGTATATATATGTATGTGAGAAGAGACTGGAGTCCAAACAGACGGGATTTAGTTAAATTTCTAAATATTTCATCACTCAACAACACATCCATTGAATAATTTCTGTGTAGCATCAAAATAATTGTTTTGCTTCCGAGAATAGAGTAGTTATATATACGTAACCCAAACATAATTATTAGGGTGAGAATGCTCTGAATAGAAACCCGGAGATGGAGTCCCGTAGGCGGATAAAATTGGTACAATGAAACATTCCGACAACTCCTGGGACGCCATTGGTGCCAAACTTTATCATTCACATGGTTGTTTTCTAGGGTTATCCAGCGACGTTGAGAGAGGTGACTTGCTGTTGGCAAACAACTTACAATCCTAGAAGTATAATCTCATGCCCTGTGGACTTCGTCCTACGAGGTCTACACCATCGTCGCATTGTGACGGACGGATGCCAGCTCCAGTGTCAAATGATGAACAAATGATGATTTGAGCCATAACGAAGCATGCACTGTAACACTTTTCGTCTTCTGACGCCCTAATGACGTGTTGAGAACTTGAAGATGGGACAGTTGAAAGACGTCAGGGATGGGGTCATCCCCAGCCCATCTATGGGCAGATAATAGTGGGGACTGGACATGTTAACCAGCTTAGCCATCTGTGGACTGGACTTGTTAACCAGCTTAGCCAGCTGTGCTGAGAAGGAGATACATCCCGCGCAATAATGTATATTTATTTATTTTTTTATTAAAATAAAGACTTCTATCAAAGACGGGTTAAAAACACTAAAAAGTAGAAAATAAATTTAAAATCAATCATGCAAAGACAGACTATGCTGAAGTGTAAATGAGTTCTCTATGTAGCCAAAGGATTCAAATTGAATGTGGAAGGAACTTAAACTTTAAAAAAAAAAAAAAAATTTAGAAATTATTTGGCGGAATGTTTAATTATCTTCTCCTTTTGAATTCTTTTTAACTGGTCTTTGATAAAAATTCTTTCATACCAAAATAAATACATTTTGTTTTTATTACTTTTTAAAAAAATTATTTAAGTTTTAATATTTAAATTATCGACAAAAATGTTATTATTTTATTTTGTTAGATTCTGAATGTTTACAGAATCCCGGTTAAATTGGCTCAATTCTTTGCCTAAGCATGAAACCAAAAAGTAGATCCATCCATGATAATTTGAATGACAGTGTTGCCCCGCCTCCGTCGTCCAGTCGTTCGTTGGGTGAGCACTGCCAGGAGATCTCTTCTTCTTCTATATCTTAAGGGCCAACGATCAATTTATTGATCATTTTGGCTCCTATGCAAGTAGATGGGATGTGCAATGTTTTTGTTACTGGTGTTGATGAGGAAATCATGCACTAGGGGTTTGAAGGCTTGAGGCAATAGACACAAATGTGTCTAGTGTTGTCGCCTCAACCGTTCCTTTTGAAAGATTGTTTCAGTCCCTGATTGTCTTGGGCAGGAATGAGCAGCTCCTATACTGGCTTCTTGCCGGTATGAGCCTGAATTGCCTGTCATGGCCTCGTCGCTGTCTATGGGGGAGAGGGACGACTTTCTGTTTAATACTGGAACAGTGGACCAGCCCATTATTTATCTTGTACATCATGGAGAGCCTGGATTGTCGTCGTCCAAAGAGGTTACCACTGGTCGGATCACAAAGATCGTACGACGGTTGTCTAGAGGTATTCCTGTAGCGGTTTAGGACAAAGCGTGCTGCTCGTCGCTGGACCGCCTCCAACCTGTCAATGCTCTTTTGGGTAAATGGGTCCCAGACTGAAGATGCATAATCTAAAATCGGACGGATAAAGGCTTTATATGCTCTTTCTTTCACACAGGAGTTGCCAATCTTTAGATTTCGCCTTGAGATCTTAAAGTGTAACGCGTGCAAACAAAAAACAACGGTCCATGCACACACAAGATGGAAATACGAGCAGAGAAGAAAGTCTTTAAAAATCGTCGTAGTCATAAGAATTTGCTTCAGATGCTAGAATAAGTCTAGAACAGAAATAAAATGAATTATATGCATAGCCCATTGTCTAACATCTTCCCATGCCATCCAGTAATACAACCTTGTGAGCAGCACAATTACATTTTGGGGGAACCATAACTTGAGGGAGCCATACCTTAAGGAACCATACCTTTTGGGAACCATGGTTGTTCGTCAGTCGAGAGTCGACCATGAACACTTTAATCATCAGATCTGTGCTGGTTCTGTCTGTGGGTGCGCAGATGGCTAATGAGGCCGATTCTGGCACGAAATTTTCTTGTGCAGTAGGTACAGGGGAATCATGTGGCATCTCTGGGAGCCGAGTCAGCCGGGACCTTCCTGGCATGTCTTTTGCGCTCTGTAGCCGCTGTTCTGCTAACTTCATGATGCAGGGATATCATGTCGTATAAAGTGGAACGTCATGACGTTAGATCCTTTGCTTTGTCCTCCCAACTGTCTGGGTCTATGTGGAACGCTTTCGGTGATGCTTTTAGATAGTTTTTTTAAAACGTTTCTTCTGCCCGCCAGCAGACCACCTTCCATGTTCGAGCTCACCATAGAATATTCTTTTGGGCAGACGGTCATGTGACATTCTCATAACATGTCCCGCTCAGGGAAGCCTGGCAGTGCATTAAGATGGTAAAGATGCTGGGGAGACCTGCGTGTGTGAGCACCTCAGGGTTTGTGACCCTGTCCTGCCATTTAATGTTGAGGATTTTTATGACTCTTGTTGCATGAAGGTGGTTCCGAATTTTTGCATAGCGTTGGTAGACCGTCCACGTTTCACAGACATAGAGAGGCGTAGGGAGAACGGCTTCCTTATATACTTTTAGTTTAGTTTGAGTGCTGATACCTCTCCTGGGCCATGTTCTTAGACAATTTATCATAGCTGTGAACCATAT
Source organism: Lymnaea stagnalis (assembly GCA_964033795.1). Classification (NCBI taxonomy): domain Eukaryota; kingdom Metazoa; phylum Mollusca; class Gastropoda; family Lymnaeidae; genus Lymnaea; species Lymnaea stagnalis. Next base: position 599,400 of record CAXITT010000026.1, on the reverse strand, counting down.
CTTGGTATAACCATACTTTGGTGGAACCATCCCTTGGGGAACCATAATTTGGTGGAAACATACCTTAGGGAAACTATAACTTGTGGGAACAATAGTTTGTGGAAACATACCTTAGGGAAACCATACCTTGTGGGAATAATACGTTGTGGAAACATACCTAAGTGGAACCATATCTTTGGGGAAACATACCTTGTGGGAACCATGCTTTGAGGAACCTTACCTTGGTGGAATCATACTTTTGTCAAACAATACCTTATAGGAACCATACTTTTGGAAACCATACCTTCGGGGAAACATAAATTGAAGGGAACTCAGCTTGGTAGTGCCAGACAAATGTTTGAGAAGCTCAAGAAATTTATGAAAAAATGTGTCTACTTTTCTCATCGTTTTTCAAACCCTAAAACTGTATGAATCTAACACTGCATGCATCTTTTAAATCTACCCAAATCCTTCCTTGAGTTTATTGTCATCTTACCTGTAAAAATAGTTCAAAGAGCCAATGAATTGTTCTCAATCTTTGAAAATAATGGCGTAATGCTTAAACCATAAACAACGGTAAAATGCTGAAATCCAATTCTGTGAGCAGTACGGCGTAATGATGAAGTCCTAATCGAGTTTAGGCCCAAGTGTTTTTTCTTTTATATTCGGTGTGTGCATTTTGACACTAACATCTAAATTTGTGTATGATATTATAGTTTCCAAATAAAAAATATGATACAATTTCAGTTAAATTTTTTCCCTCGCTATGTCCTTGCACTTATTATTCAATTAGAAACATCAATATAGTTTCGGTTATCTGGATTTGATATACTTACCCCAATAAAGCAGAAATGTTCGTCTGACATGCGAAGGGAAGACATTATCCGGATTAAAAATCGAAGTGAAAAGTCTCAAAATTTTACCATTTAAACCAGACCTGCACTACATACGGCCCGCGGGACCGCATGTAGCCCGCCAGCACCCACTTTTCGGTCCACGAAGTAAAGAAATATCCTTTATTCGTATTATTTTCTTAATAGCTTTTCCCCCTGTCCTATTTTCTTTTGGCCCGCGCAAGCCCTGACCCTATTCTCTTTTGGCCCGCACAAGTTTTTCATAAAGTAATACGGCCCGACTTACATTTTGAGTTGTGCAGGCCTAATTTAAACAATACAGGAAGACAGCCTTAATTTTAAGTCCCCTTCTTTTATTGCTTGCTTAAAAATTTTGAATCTAGCTTTTTATCAAAATGTAACTCTTAGCATTATTATTTTAACATTATCAGTATTTAAAAAAAAAAAAAAATTATAGTGTTATAATTTTTATTTTCCAAATGGGAGTTAAATGTGGAGCTTTTAGAAAAACAAATATTTCATGTTCACTCCCTTGTTTTATGATTATACAAGTGCACCAATGTTCCCTTTAAGCTGCGCGGCCGGGCAGCTAACTCACAGACGCGGGCAGCAGTTTCCATGTAATTGTCTAAATTTTGTGTTTGTGTTTGTGGGCTGTAAAATTTTGCACCAAAAAAAATTGATGCTGTAAAACTGTGCACACAACTGTTTTTGCACACGAACCAGCAAACCTTAGAGGGAACATTGATGTGGACCCCATTTATTCGTAATGACTCTACATTTATGAGAATTATTTATTTATTTATTTATAAGAATTACTGAAAACTTTGACTCTTAGAAAAACAGCTCAGTCATGTTCACTCCCTTGTTTTATGATCATACGTGTTCACCCTATTTGTACGTCATGACACTACATGTATGAGAATTATTTATTTATTTATTAGAATTATGGCAAAAATTTGACTCAGGTCCAGTTGGAGACCTATTACAAGAGCCATCAATCCAACGTTTTTTGAGCAGAGGCATTGCCTAAAATGACGTTATTTAGAAGAGGACTGCTCAATCCCAAAGTGATAAAAGAAGGACTGCATTGAAGCTGTGTACATGAAATAGTAGAACAACATATGTTGAAGCGTTGATTAATAGCAGGACAACGAGATATGAATGTTTCGGCTTAGAGCCTTCTTCCGCGAATGAAAATACAACAAGAAACGGAGCACAGTTTAAAAAAAAAAAAAAAAAAAAAAAAAAACTTTGAAGTATCTTTTGGCTGTGGTGGGAATAAAATTAAAAGAAAGAAAAAAATAAAAATATAAGTGCTGTGAAAAAAGGGAATCAAAATTTTAACAAATCCAAAAAATTAAGGCTACAACCAATCATTAATTTCTAATCAGATGAATGGCTTAATATAATATGTCGAGTGGAGCGATTTCCTAAAATGTAGCCATGTCAAATGGCAGTAAAAAAAAAAAAAAAAAAAAAGAGAAGAAATTAAAAAAAAAAAAAAAAAAAAAAAAAACTTTGGAGATATCTTTTGCTGTTGCTGGGATTAAGATTACAGGAAGTAAAAGAATATAAATATAAGTGCTGTGAAAAATGGGATCCAAAGTTTTAACAGATCAAAATATTTAGGGCTACATCAAATCATTAATTTCTAATCAGATGAATGGCTTAATATAATATGTCGAGTGGAGCGATTTCCTAAAATGTAGCCATGTCAAATGGCAGATAGTTAGTCTCATTTAACTTATTTTTTTTTATTACTGAACAGATTTGATAGGAAAGAAAAATTTTAACTTATTAAAATCATAAAATTGGGTTTTTGCTACATTGCTTTAGCAATTTAAGATGAAATAATAATAAGGTTATATACAATAGAAGCCGTTAATTTAAGCAGGAAAAGAGTTGTGAAAACAATGTGGGCGTAGTAGTTGCAAGAGTCATTGTATTATGGATCAATAATACGAGGATTAATTTGGAATGACCTAACCCCTTACTCCTGACCCCTGTATCCCGACAGGAGGTTGAAGGAAACATTAACTCATAAACCAAATACGGAAGTTTAAACGGCTTAGTTAATAATTTACTCATGAAATGTTTTATAATTGAGTTGAATTTGATTGGTAAACTATTTCTTAACAGAAGCCATAATTTATTGTCAACATTCTTTTTGAAACCACGTGATCTGAATGAGCCATAACCCACACTCGATGCTTGAACTCAACTTACATGTTAAATAGTCAAACATTGGACAATTATAAATACACGGAGTTATATATGTTTCAAGAAAATCCAAATCCATTATACATGCTAGGTTTGCACCTATTCATCGGAAACTAATCGATAATGTGTCTAATCGTTCACCGTTCAATCAGTTAAGCGGCTTTTGTGTAGTTGGTTGGACGACTAATCCGCCATCTGCAAAGGTTCAGAGGTCATCTTCAAAACGTATTAGTTTTAATAGGATAGACGACGTTTTACCGGGATTTTATCCTAGCGTCTTAGCGTAAATTTCCCTCCCCTCCTCTCTCCAAGACTTTGTCCCAGTGTTTTCAACACGCCGACATCTTGAGATGATGGAAGCTAACCATTTGAATGTAATTCTTTGGTGGTTCACTCGCCTTTAAAACTTTGCTTAAGTTCTCCTTTTTTATGTCACAGATTTAAGATTGTTTACAATACTTGGTGCCTTTCTACAGAAAAAAGGGAGTTCATTTATTCAGAAAAATTGAATCTTATTCAGTAAAAAAATTAACCATTACGAAAAAGGTCCATAAATAATTTCAAAAAGAATAAATCTCCTTTAATACATTCTAACATCTACCATCTGCTACACTACAGATTCAGTTTTCAAATCCCATCTCTTAGTACGTATATTAAAAGTAGATTCTGTAGATTTCTTATAATTAACATGCAGCCGCCCAAAAAAAAAAAAATTATTTCCACACGGATACGGCCCTGTACACAAAAAGGTTTCCAGCCCCTAGTGGAAGATTTTTTTTAAAAAAAGGCTTTTACGTCTCTATATATGAGAATTTAAAAGAAAAGGCTAAATTCCAACTTTGCTGCCCATTGAAACACAAATATATCCCATGTCTCAGAGTCAATAAATATTGTAGCTCTATTCCCTTGCGACAATGACTGTTGTAGCTCTAGACCCTTGTGACGACATTGACTATTGTAGCTCTAGTCCCTTGTGACGACAATGTCTATTGTAGCTCTAGTTCCTTGTAAACAAAACGGCTATAGTACCTCTAGTCCATTGTGGTGGCAATCTCCCACCAAAATAGTCCCATTTCCCCCTGGTGAGATGTACTCCCCACCTTGACACGACTGAAACAATAAGAGGTTACGAGGCCTGAGTCAGCTGATCATTTCAAAATATGATAACTTCAATATATTTTATAATTTATGGTTTCATAAAATGTTCTTTGGGTCAAGCCCTTCCCAAAATGGAACCCCTTATACATATATAACACTTATCAACTGAAACTTTGGGATGCCTCTCTTCTTCTTTGTGCAGATGCTGAAATAACCTTAACAAGTTGTTCTTGAGTCTTCCTAACGACATATTCATTATTCTCTACCGTCTTTAACCCTTTGGCATTGGACTTTCGATTATCATTAAAAGTGTATTTGTCAATGATGACGTTTCTTTTAATGCAAGTACACACAACAGATGGACAAGACGATAATGATAACCTAATAGGTTTTGAAACCAGCGACAGACCAAAAATGCAGAAAACAGAAATACATTTTAGTATGACATTAAGACGTTGCTGCCAGGGCTACTTCAAGAAATGTATTTTTACCGAATCAGATGACAGTAGATGAAATTTATTTAAATCATTTTGTAATTCTTAGACTGTTAAGAAATTAAAAGCTGTCTGTGGTAATTGAAATGATGTTGGTTCAAAACTCAATTTTCACTGTGTTTGATTGTACTTCATTCTATTTCCCATGCCAGTCACGTGATTATTGATTCTAGGGGACTACTCACACTCTTTACCTCCACATTTCTCTGAAAATTCATTTTACTTACACTCCTGTCAAAGCCATGGACGAAGATGTGTATAATTCAAGCGAATCAGAGTGTCTTGTCATGGGCGTTTCCGCAAGTAAATCCACGGGCGTCTCTAAAAGCTCGAGACTCGAAATTCAAGATTAAAAAAAAAAAAGTGGAAACAATTACAAATGTATCCAAAGTTTCCCCAAATTGCTTAACGCCACTGTTACGGGGGGGGGGGCTCTCTGCTAATACATTATTTGTTCTTCCACGAGTCAAGAGTCATGATCCGCCTCTGAAAGTCATTCGTCTACTATCTTCTTTCATGGGATGACACTCGTCAATCAATTAACATTGCTCGACAAAGAAAAGGTAAACGTTTCTTTTCACTACGCCTTGTCCAAATTTGTGTAGCGCCCAGCAGGTAAATCTAGTCCACAAACTGCTATATAAAGAACACATTGTCTCGTCCCTGGCACCATCTTCCAAAGGGTTGACACCCCCACCGTTTGATCATTTTACCGGACATTTGTAAACTACAGACAGGATGAAGCTGACTTTCGTATTGATAATTCTAACCATCTGTGAGTACATATTGTTGTAAAATATCACACATGCTTGTAAATTCTGATTGAACTCCTCCATAGTATTGTAATCTCCTCCTTAAGATAAGATGCGTGTTATCGATACAGATAAGGGGCTAGCACATACAGCGTTCAGTCTTGGAAGTCTCTGAGTTTGCGTTGTTCCCTAAAATTTTTCTGACACAAAGGGTTCGGTGAATCCTTGTGTGGTACAGAACACCTGTCAGTTGTACGTGGGCGTTGCTGAGCAACTCCGGTCTTTTTTTTTCCGAATGGAGAACTTCTCCATTTTCCAAGACCCTGTGTAATCAAAACGTTTGTAGCCGACTCTGAGTTCGTAGTTTGTTTTGCTCCCGCCATCTTACAATATGTTGGACGATGGTGGATCCCCCACCTGACACGGTTTTCAATTTCTCCAGGTGACAAAACTTATTTGGGAAATAAATCACTTTTTTAAAAAAATTTGGAAAAGCTGGAGATTAAAGTCCACAAACTAAAGTTTAGATAAGATAAATGTGTAACCCTTTATCCAAAATAAGTTATTGTTTAAATACTGATTTATTTTAATACATGGCATTAGTCTTACTAAAATTAAATTTGTGAACAATCACTGGGCTGGTTTACTCGATTTTCTAAAAAAAAAGAAGAATTATTGAGTTATTATCGAAGATGTAATCGAATACTGCATCCCTTCTCTCCCCCCCCCCCCAATTCCTATTCACGTGACACTACGGGGGCGAAATTAAGATGGAACAAAAAACTAGAATAAAATCAGGTTATGTATGGCAATGGGTGCATTATGCTTAAATTGTGAGCTGGTAGATGCCGGCCATCACCTGCCCCATAAAATGAACAAAAAGTTCACTTACAATGATGTGTAAAATGTTTTTACTAACCAGAGAGTAAAAGTTTTTACTAGACTAAATGGATTATTTTGAAAGAGTTTATGGTTTTTGTATGTAAAGAAAAGCGGGGGGGGGGGAGGAGAAGGGGGAGGGGGTTGCGGGAATGACAATCAAAATAGCCTGGAGCCTCATGAAAGCTAAATAAGATAAAAATATTATATCGATCAAAATAAATGGAAATGTATCTCATTCATTGCATACATTCATTTTCGGCTTATAAATAAATACAATATTTTAACCAAGACAACATTTTACACAAAGAATAAGTCATTTTAAGTATTTCTTTAGCGTAAAAAAAAAGCCATCATATATCAACAAATTACTCCATAATTTACAAGGATAAGTTAATAAGCGATCATTTAGATTAGGTAGCTGCAGGGGAACAAAAGAATGTGTCTATCTTTTGGTCTGACCTTAAGGGTACAAAATTGTCCTAATTGAGCTCGGTTCATGATAAAAACACACGATTATACGCCCAAAGCACACTTAACACATTTAACATTGCATATGCATAACTGGCATATAACCATACAATTTTGACTTCGACGAAGAATAATTGCTTTCTTGTGAAACTCGCTTTGCAACAGCTGCTTATGCATTATCATTTGGTTCTAATTTCATTTTGGCACTCCACAGGCTTGCTGAATACTGCGATATTAGGTTCACCCCATGGTCACGGTGGAGGACACGGTGGAGGACACGGTGGAGGACACGGTGGAGGACACGGTGGAGGACACGGTGGAGGACACGGTGGAGGACACGGTGGAGGACATGGTGGAGGTCATGGTGGGGGACATGGAGGTAGCCGGAGTGGGCACGGTGGAGGTCATGGCGGACGTATGAGCGGACATGGTGGAAGAAGTGGTGGACACGGTGGAGGACACGGTGGAGGACACGGTGGAGGACACGGTGGAGGACACGGTGGAGGACATGGTGGAAAGGGAAGCGGCCACGGACATCATGGATAAAATATAATTCTGCGATCACTATGATATGAATAACGGACAAGTTTCTGCTGTCAGTTGGTCTACAACTTGCTAAGCTCATGTTGCTCACCTGCATCAAGGACGTCTTCACTGTGCACATGTTCTCATTTTTAACTTGTTACATTCACATTTCTGTATTATTTGTTGAGGAAAAAAAAACAGTAGCATCCATATCTTTTGTTTCATTGTGACCATGCCTGTGTGTGCTTAACTTATAAAAAGTATAAAAGTGCCTTGCAGATTCGAAGAATAAAGAAAACAAAAAATGCTTTGTACTTGATGTCTTAGCAACTCTTGTAAAATAGTGTTGTATGTCTCAATGAGTTGGAAACAGTTATCGCTTGCATACACCTCCAAGATGTCCAACATTTTGACAAACTGCTATCATTTATAGGGTTGCCTGTTATTATTTTAATATTAATATTATCTTTATTATTTAATTTTTTTTAAAGAAATAACATTTCCTATAGAGAGGTTAATTGACTTATGCTTTGTTTCGATAATGCTAGCAAAAATCTAATCCAGACGTTTTCTCTATCTCTGATCAGGGACGTCATTTGGGTAGGGCAGGGTGGGGCATTCCCCCCCCCCACCCTCTCCCTTGATTTTGCAGGTTTTATTTAAATTGCTATGCACTGTGGCGCCTCCAGTAATAAACAACTTAACTATCGGCCAAATTTTTGGTTTTTGCCCCATCCCTCCACCCCTTTTTCTTTGAAAAAACCTGAAATGACGCCCCCTGTATCTGATCAAATAAAGTACCACAATCGGTATAGAAAGCGTCTTGTTCCAGTAACATCGTGTAAAAACAAGACATGCTTCATTCCGCCATAACGCTGGGGAAAAGAAGATGATCCAAGACAAGAAGAGTCCAACACGTTCTTTTTTATTTTTAGAAAACATCACTAATCAAATTAAACAACACCAATCACGAAGAAAAATAAGAAGAAATAATAGTAAGGAAAAATAAATCCGACAAGACATTCAAAGGGAAGCAAACCATATAAAGAATTAGCATATTTGATTTCTTGTTAGGTCCCTTGAAATATTCTTAGTCATTCAGAAAACGAGTAATTGTTATTTGCGCAGTTATAAAAACTGCTACCTCTCATATCGTAGAGAAACATAGATCACCGCAATTATATGTTAGCGTTAAGACCTTGAGAGATCATTAAAATATTGATAAGCGTTCGTCATAAAATTAAGAAATGTTTCTGATTTCCTAAACAATAAAGGCACCAATTTAAATAAATTGATAACCTAAATTCAAAACAATCAACGATTTAATTTAAAATCCAATAAGTCTAATGAGCTACAGGTTAGTGTCTCACAATCTGCTTGCTTAAGATTCTAAATGTTTTCTTTACCATGTGATGTCATTTTAAACTGTAAGGAACCCCTAGATTTTTTTTATAGCTTAGGACAGTGGTGGGCAAATGGTGGCAAGCGAGCCGCAAGCGGCTCTATAGCGACCTGAGTGCGGCTCTAAAGCGACATAAGTGTGGCTCTAAAGCAACCTGAGTGCGGCTCTAAAGCAACCTGAGTGCGGCTCTAAAGCAATCTGAGTGCGGCTCTAAAGCAATCTGAGTGCGGCTCTAAAGCAATCTGAGTGCGGCTCTAAAGCAACCTGAGTGCGGCTCTAAAGCAACCTGAGTGCGGCTCTAAAGCAATCTGAGTGCGGCTCTAAAGCAATCTGAGTGCGGCTCTAAAGCAACCTGAGTGCGGCTCTAAAGCAACCTTAGTGTGGCTCTAAAGCAACCTGAGTGCGGCTCTAAAGCAAGCTGAGTGCGGCTCTAAAGCAACCTGAGTGAGGCTCTAAAGCAATCTGAGTGCGGCTCTAAAGCAACCTGAGTGCGGCTCTAAAGCAACCTGAGTGCGGCTCTAAAGCAACCTGAGTGCGGCTCTAAAGCAATCTGAGTGCGGCTCTAAAGCAACCTGAGTGCGGCTCTAAAGCAATCTGAGTGCGGCTCTAAAGCAACCTGAGTGCGGCTCTAAAGCAATCTGAGTGCGGCTCTAAAGCAATCTGAGTGCGGCTCTAAAGCAACCTGAGTGTGGCTCTAAAGCAACCTGAGTGCTGCTCGGCTAGTCGGCCACAAATCGGTTTTGACTCCGAAAGGCATGTTACTTTAAAAGAAATTCGGCTCTCAATCCTTTTTAACCGTCCTGCTGCTGATTTTTGGCTCTTGTAATTAATGCCGACCACTGGCTTAGGGCATAAGCAAGATTAAGTCCGGGCCCTGCTAGCCAGGCTAACTAATAGGTGTAACAAACAGCGCTAACAAACAATCGTAACAAAGAGTGCTAACAAACAGGTCAAATGAACAATACTAACAAAAAGTGCTAATAAAGAGGTATAATAAACAGTTCTAACAATCAGGGCTAACAAACGATGCTAACAAACAGTGCTAATATAAAGTGCTAACAAAAAGATCTAACTAGCAATGCTAACAAACAGTGTTAACAAACAGTGCTAAAACCAGTTCTAACAAACAGCGATTGCAACCAGTGCTAATAACCAGTACTAACAAACAATGCTAAGAAACAGTGTTAACAACCGGTTCGAAAAAACAATGCTAACAAACAGCAGGAGCCACCAGTGTTAACTACCAGTGCTAACCACCAGTGCTAACAAGCAGGGTTACGGGATTTAGGTGAAACTTTTCATTCTGAATTAAAATTTGGTTTCCAGATCGCGTTAAAAAAATTAATAAAATGTCCTCCCCCCCCCCCCCCCCCTCACACCAACCCCAAAAAAAAATACAAAAAAAACAATAAAAAAAAAAAACAAAAAACACAATAAAAAAAAAAAAAAAAGTCCCCCCCCCCCCCCCCCCCCTTATTCCCAACCCCTAAAAATATATATAAATAAATGAAATAAAATGAAATATATCTTGACACTTCGCTCTTCTAATGGTTTTTCTCTACCAACTTATGAAACAATGTCAAGAGTGCCCTACATTTTTTTGAGCTCTCATACTGGCGTCCAAGTCATTAAAATTGCTTTCACAACTCAGCAGCTTAGCGGGAAAATGAGCATTGATGACACTGCAACAAATTAGTGTCCACTCTTTGAGACAATCGAACCTTTGTAACGTCACGAGCATTCGATCATTTCAAACCAAGTCTTCTTCAGCTGTCAATCAAACTAACTTAAGCCCTAGTTTCAAACACATCCTTCGCAAATGTCAGCAGACGGGAACCTGCGTCCTCGGCAGTTTGAAAAACCCCCCCCCCCCCCCGGTTAAGAGATGTTATTGTTTTCCCGACAGGAATGGCAAAACAACAAATCAATTGACCTTTAACCTTTTTGACGAACAAAGACTTGACTGAGTCTGAGATAACCTTTTTCTCTCCATCTCTCTCTCTCCATCTCTCTCTCTCTCCATCTCTCTCTCTCCATCTCTCTCTTTCACTCCCTCTCTCTCTCTCATTATCCACTCAGTCATTGTCTCTCATTTCATTGATAATATTTGTCGTCTTGCAAAACCATTTCGGCCAAGAGTCCTAAAACTGCGTCCTTGAGCCTCAAGCAACAATTCTATAAAAATTACTTTGGCCAAAACTATTTTTTTTAAAAATAATTGTTCATGTTTATAACCATTCACTGGAGCTGGATGATAATGAGAATTTTATGTTTGTAACCACTTACTGGAGCTGGATTTGAGACTTGTTATATTTGCAACCACTCATTGGAGCTGGATATAAGATTGTTTATATTTGTAACAACTCATTGGAACTGGATGATACGAGACAAATCAAGATTCAATGGGTTTTAAAATCTAAATTAAATATGGAACCAATCAAATAAACAAGTTCTTCTCCAAACAATACTGGGAAAAATCAGAACTAACTATTAGTTGGGTCATTTGTCATTGAAATGATAAGGATTCCTCATTCAAATGATGTATTACGACATAAATTGTCTGAAATGTCCTCTATTATTTTATTCATCTATCCTAAAAAATATTGCAGTCGAACCCACTTATCTCGACATCGGTTAACTCGCCAACCCTGTTATGTCGACGTTTTTTGAAGTGGAACCGCCCAATTCTCTCTTTGTCTTAGCATTTTCTCATTTGGTTATGTCGATTCCTTTACGTCACCGAACCCTTATATCTTGAGCACAAAAGGTGGCCAAATTTGCCACTTAACCTCGGTTATCTCGATCCCCATGAACAACCGCTGGCTTTTGAAATATATATACATAACAGAAACGTGCCTACTTCGAACTGTAGTAATTGAAATGAAATGACAATTTCGTTGTCCACGCAATTAACTTGGCACAGCAAGAAGCGGGGAGCGAGAGGCTTGTAAAGAAAAGAGAGGGCTCGCAGTACCTGTTCTATTTATAGCGAACCCGCATGTCGCTCAATATGCTTTCACGCGTTCTTACATGTTGATTTTTGTTGCTGTTGTTGTTGTTGTTGTTTTGTTTTGTTGAACCCAAAATACGTGTTTGAATAAACTGAACCGGCGAATGCAAAGCAAGAGAAAATAAAAACTCGCGAATAAATACTTGGCCTCAGAATTCGGAATTCCGGGATAATCCGCAAAAGTGGCACCCACATATGCCTTGCGCTGTTTGCAAACATGTACGTACATGGCACCCCACATATGCCTTGTGCTGTTAGCAAACATGTACGTACATGGCACCCCACATATGCCTTGTGCTGTTAGCAAACATGTATGCACATTGTATAGCTGGCCGATCGCTTCATCAAACAAAATCATGGTAACGCTGTTGTGTAAAAGAAAAATTAAGAACACGTGCGTGCACATTCTCATTTATAAACACACATCGTGTACATAAAGAAATTTCAAGCACATGTTAACATATTGCCGCCATATTGGTTTTCGGTTACCTCGATCATCTGTTATCTCGACGCTTTTTGGCAAACCCCGAGGCCATCGACATAACCGAGTTCGACTATAATGATAAAAAAGGAAGATTTGAACCTCAGATTATATTTACTGTCTGTGGTAATGATACAGTGCCTGTATTTCGAGCATGAGCTGGCGAGAAGAGATTATGTGGTATCGAATCATTTAATTTATATATATATTAACTAGCTGGTATACCCGGCCTTTCCCGGGTGCATTTAGACTTTAAAGTAAATAGTTTTGGTAGGTATTGCCTTCTTTTAGTTTAAATGTATGGGCCCAAGTCTAGACAGAAATGGACATAGCCTATGTGCATCAATGAATCCTTTTTCTTTGTTTTATAGATGTTGATCTGAAAGGTCGAGGTGGTATGAATACCGAAGTGTGGGTGTGGTGCACAACAATTAAATATCGATACCATTAATTCAGGGTGAGAGAAGCACCGATTATGTCGTTAAGTTCGGAGTCGAATACGAACAATTACACAAATGGTGGGGAGGCTAGCCACGATCTCAACCTTTGACCTTTGGTGCGTGTTGGTAAAGCAAAGGATCATATGTTTAAGATGATCTATGATTCTCACCTTGTTACGTCTGGGGGTAATAAATCATTTAAACAACAAAAGATTATAGGTTCTAAGTAAAACACTAGATTATGTTGGGAACCAAAGCCAACTATGTCGGGAACCAAACCAAGAATGTCGGGAACCAAAGCCAAGCGTTTCGGGAACCAAAGTAAAGAGTGTCTGGAACCAAAGTCAAGAATGTCAGGAACAAAAGCCAAGAATGTCGGAAACAAAAGCCAAGAAAGTCAGAAACAAAAGCCAAGAATGTCGGGAACCAAAGCCAAGAATGTCGGGAACCAAGGCCAAGAATGTCTGGACCCAAACCAAGAGTGTCTGGAACCAAAGCCACGAGTGCCGAGAACAAAAGCCAAGAATGTCGGGAACCAAAGCCACGAGTGTCGAGAACAAAAGCCAAGAATGTCGGGAACAAAAGCCAAGAATGTATGGAAGAAAAGCCAAGAATGTCTGGAACAAAAGCCAAGAATGTCTGGAAAAAAGCAAAGAATGTCTGGAACAAAAGCCAAGAATTTTGGGAACCAAAGCCAAGAATTTCGGGAACCAATGCTGAGACACAAGAGAGCTACACTAAGAACCACTTTTATGTGCCCCGCCTCTGGTGCCCTGGCGCCTTGTTCCCTGTCCCTTATCCGCAGTGTTATATATCTGAGTATTTTAACATCCGATGTGAGACTGTGCTGGGAACTGGACCCGCTACCAAAGGCTCATATCCCTCTCAAAGCCGCTGTATAAGAACTTTACTGGCCGCTTTTAATGTGTAGGGCGACAAACTACTCGTTGCTGAAATTCCATAGCAGTGGCTTGGTGTCCTTGCTGATAGCACCGCGAGCGATGGCGATCCATGACCTCTGACCTCTCTTGCTGTTCTAGTTTTAACGGTCGGGGGATGTTCTTTCGTGCTTTGAGGGCCCTACAACAAGTTGATGGACATCTGTAATTTTCCTGTCATGCGTCATCCGCACCTGGTTGAGTTTGTAGAGGAGCGTGTCACAAAAATAGTAGATGGTCTAACGCAGATCAACCTGGTTAACATTAGCTACGTTTCGTTGCGTTTGTCTACGTCCTACGATGGGGGTCTATTTGGTTTGAGCAATCAGTTTTAGGGCCCCTCCAAATATATTACATTGTCTACGTCCGATAATGGGGATCTATTTGGTTTGAGCAATCAGTTTTAGGGGCCCTCCAAATATATTACATTGTGTACGTCCCACGATGGGGATCTGTTTGGTTGGAGCAATCAGTTTTAGGGCCCTCCAAATATATTACATTAAGGAAGAGGCTATAAAAGTGAAAATTACGTTCTTAAGTTTGAAATACCGCTCCGTCTACTCGTCAGGCGTTCCTGATCTTGATCATTCATTGCGTGAGCTTGCTTGGAAAAGAAATGTTTTGGTGGGAATTGTATGATTAACAACAGCTTTCGGGCTACAATTTTAATACTGATTGTTTTAGACCTAATTGTCATGTTGGTGAAAAAATTTAGACCTTACTACGATATTGTTGACTGTATTTAGAACTAACAGACGTGTTGGTGACTTTAGTTAGACCTAACTGTCGTGTTGGTGACTGTATTTAGACATACCTGTCGTGTTGTGACTGTAATTAGACCTAACTGTCGTGTTTGTGACTGTTATTAGACCTAACTGTCTTATTTGTGACTGTATTTAGACATACCTGTCGTGTTCTGACTTTATTTAGAGCTAACTGTCGTGTTGGTGACTGTAATTAGACCTAACTGTCATGTTGATGAATGTGATTACACCTAACTGTCGTGTTGGTGACTTTATTTAGACCTAACTTTCGTGTTGCATTAGTTACATCAATGTATTTTAAATCCCATGATAATGTTGCACATTGTTTATACGTACATTAAAATATGGTTTCCAAAATTAAATTTATTTAAATTACTTTAAAGTTTATTTTTAATCAAATATCTAATAACATTGAATTGAACGCAACACCTGATGATAACGTCAAACTTCAAAATAATTGTTTTATTTGAAAAGAAGCAAGCCTGGGACTTACTATTGATTTCATTACTAATAGTTTTAAATGTCCAAAATGTCACATTTTTGTAGTATCACATTCCTGTAGTATATCACTCTTGTAGTATTACATTCCTGTAGTATCACACTCGTGTAGTATAACACTCTTGTAATATCACAATCCTGTAGTACCACACTCATGTCATATCACACTCCTGTAGTATTACACTCCTGTAGTATCACACCCTTGTATTATCCCACCCCTGTAGTATAACACCCCAGTAGTAACACACGTCTATAGCATCACTCCCCTCTTTTTCACACCCTTGTAGTAGCACACCCTTGTATTTTCTCACCCCTCTAATATCACACACCTGTAGTATCACACACTTGTAATATCACACCCCTGTAATATCACACCCCTGGAATATCACACCCATATAATATCACACCCCTGTAATATCACACCCCTGTAATATCACACCCCGGAGTATCACACCCATGTAATATCACACCCCTGTAATATAACACCCCTGTAGTATCACATCCCTGTAATATCACACCCTTGTAGTATCACACCCCTGTAGAAAACGCCTTGTATTTCACACCACTGTAGTATCACACCACTGTAGTATCACACCCATGTAATATCACACCACTGTAATATAACACCCCTGTAGTATCACATCCCTTTAATATCACACCCTTGTAGTATAACACCCCTGTAGAAAACGCCTTGTATTTCACACCACTGTAGTATCACACCACTGTAGTATCACACAACTGTAGTATCACACCACTGTAGTATCACACCACTGTAGTATCACACCACTGTAGTATCACACCACTGTAGTATCACACCACTGTAGTATCACACCCATGTAGTATCACACCACTGTAGTATCACACCACTGTAGTATCACATCACTGTAGTATCACACCACTGTAGTATCGCACCACTGTAGTATCACACCCATGTAGAAAACGCCTTATATTTCACACCACTGTAGTATCACATCACTGTAGTATCACACCAATGTAGAAAACGCCTTGTATTTCACACCACTGTAGTATCACATCACTGTAGTATCACACCCATGTAGAAAACGCCTTGTATTTCACACCACTGTAGTATCACACCACTGTAGTATCACATCACTGTAGTATCACACCCATGTAGAAAACGCCTTGTATTTCACACCACTGTAGTATCACATCACTGTAGTATCACACCCCTGTAGAAAACGCCTTGTATTTCACACCACTGTAGTATCACACCCATGTAGAAAAGGCCTTGTATTTCACACCACTGTAGTATCACACCACTGTAGTATCACACCCATGTAGTATCACACCACTGTAGTATAACACCACTGTAGTATCGCACCACAGTAGTATCACACCACTGTAGTATCACACCACTGTAGTATCACACCACTGTAGTATCACACCACTGTAGTATCACACCACTGTAGTATCACACCACTGTAGTATCACACCACTGTAGTATCACACCACTGTAGTATCACACCACTGTAGTATCACACCACTGTAGTATCACACCACTGTAGTATCACACCACTGTAGTATCACACCACTGTAGTATCACACCACTGTAGTATCACACCACTGTAGTATCACACCACTGTAGTATCACACCACTGTAGTATCACACCACTGTAGTATCACACCACTGTAGTATCACACCACTGTAGTATCACACCACTGTAGTATCACACCACTGTAGTATCACACCACTGTAGTATCACACCACTGTAGTATCACACCACTGTAGTATCACACCACTGTAGTATCACACCACTGTAGTATCACACCACTGTAGTATCACACCACTGTAGTATCACACCACTGTAGTATCACACCACTGTAGTATCACACCACTGTAGTATCACACCACTGTAGTATCACACCACTGTAGTATCACACCACTGTAGTATCACACCACTGTAGTATCACACCACTGTAGTATCACACCACTGTAGTATCACACCACTGTAGTATCACACCACTGTAGTATCACACCACTGTAGTATCACACCACTGTAGTATCACACCACTGTAGTATCACACCACTGTAGTATCACACCACTGTAGTATCACACCACTGTAGTATCACACCACTGTAGTATCACACCACTGTAGTATCACACCACTGTAGTATCACACCACTGTAGTATCACACCACTGTAGTATCGCACCACTGTAGTATCACACCACTGTAGTATCACACCACTGTAGTATCACACCACTGTAGTATCACACCACTGTAGTATCACACCACTGTAGTATCACACCACTGTAGTATCACACCACTGTAGTATCGCACCACTGTAGTATCACACCACTGTAGTATCACACCACTGTAGTATCACACCACTGTAGTATCACACCACTGTAGTATCACACCACTGTAGTATCACACCCCTGTAGTATCACATCCCTGTAGTATCACACCCCTGTAGTATCACACCCCTGTAGTATCACACCCCTGTAGTATCACACCCCTGTAGTATCACACCACTGTAGTATCACACCACTGTAGTATCACACCCCTGTAGTATCACACCACTGTAGTATCGCACCACTGTAGTATCGCACCACTGTAGTATCGCACCACTGTAGTATCGCACCACTGTAGTATCACACCACTGTAGTATCACACCACTGTAGTATCGCACCACTGTAGTATCGCACCACTGTAGTATCGCACCCATGTAGAAAACGCTCCTCTATAAGCTACTTTTCTTTAGCTCTCACGCGCATTTGTAGTTGCAAATATATTCATCGCTTCTCGACACTAGCCAACAATTTGTTTGATTGCTTGTCCTAAGTTGACAAACGACGCGCCTGTAACATCCAAGGGTTGGCCATGAAGGGGAAAAAAGGGGGGGGGGGGAAGACCCGATTTTGATTCTAGGTAAATTACGCCAGCCTCAACCAGTAACGTCAGGTAGTTGTTCTGGCGGTTCAAATACGAATCCCATGAATGAACAGGGGTATTTCAAATGTTGTTCCGGAAATACCCTTAACGCTTGAAGCCGACGCGTTCGACTCTGACTCTCATCCGATTTCTTGAAGCTGATAAACACAACACAACACAACTCAACAAAACACAACACAACAGAACTCAACACAACACAACACAACACAACACAACACAACAACTCACAACTTCTTGGAGGCCATTGGCTTGCAGCCCCTGTACAAGCAGAGCTGAACAGCTGAATTGAGCGTTGTGCGCACTACGATAAGTAATCTTCCGCGCTGTACCTAGGCCTGTAGTAAACACTTCGCCCTACCATGAAGACGCCGGTGGTCATTCTGGCCCTCTGCCTATGTAAGTATTGACCGTATTTATTGCTCTTTTAAAAACATTATGTGTCCATGTATTTATTAGATCTAGCCTTCCAGGGGCGTAGGAGAGGGGGGGGAGGGCTGTATGCACCGGTCAGCACGTTATTCTCTATCTAAGGGTGGACGGTATTTTCGACAAAAGTGCAAGGAAAAGAAAAAACAATATTTTAGGGATAAATGCGCTGGCACATTTTTATTTTATCATCACACAATACTACGGCCCAGTAGGAGCGCAAACTGTAACTCTGAACATTTCAGCTACATTCGAATTGGTGTATTTAAGCTTTTCATTCTGACCCATGTAAACAGAACTGCTTGTTGTGGAATGGTGGGGTGGGGGGGGGGAGCGAATGAACAAAACGATTCTCCATCCAAGTCAAACAAATGTCTGTATTTGAGAGATGTTTTTTTTGGTTGTCAATCAAATGTCTGTATTTGAGAGATGTTCTTTTTGGTTGTCAATCAAATGTCTGTATTTGAGAGATGTTCTTTTTGGTTGTCAATCAAATGTCTGTATTTGAGAGATGTTCTTTTTGGTTGTCAATCAAATGTCTGTATTTGAGAGATGTTCTTTTTGGTTGTCAATCAAATGTCTGTATTTGAGAGATGTTCTTTTTGTTTGTCAATCAAATGTCTGTATTTGAGAGATGTTCTTTTTGATTTGTCAATCAAATGTCTGTATTTGAGAGATGTTCTTTTTGGTTTGTCAATCAAATGCCTGTATTTGAGAGATGTTCTTTTTGGTTGCCAATCAAATGTCTGTATTTGAGAGATGTTCTTTTTGGTTACCAATCAAATGCCTGTATTTGAGAGATGTTCTTTTGTCAATCAAATGTCTGTATTTGAGAGATGTTCTTTTTGGTTTGTCAATCAAATGCCTGTATTTGAGAGATGTTCTTTTTGGTTGCCAATCAAATGTCTGTATTTGAGAGATGTTCTTTTTGGTTGACATGAGATAACATAATTTGATTAACCATCCCGTCAAAGAAAAGTTGTTGTTTTTTTTTTTAAATCCTTTATAATCTTTTTTTTTAAATTATTTTATTTTATATTAATATTTTAATGTCCCACTCGCTCTTACATTGCAGATTTATTTCACCAACTATTTCAGAAAAAAAAAAAATTACGCAACAAACGAACTTGCGATATTAATTAATTTTTTTTAAGAATCTCATTTAGCGCAGTTAACGGGAATTTTACATTGTGAACTCGGTGTCAGCATATTTCGTTCATCTTCCCTTTGCAAAACAGGAAAATTTTATTTTGGGAGGTCGGGGGGTGAGGGTGGAGCTGAAAATTTGATAGAATGTGTGGTTATTGGCAACAAGTTCATGTGCCAAGTTTTAGCTCGATAGGTTGGCGGGAAGTGGGTCAATTTGCCGTCCGAAGATTTGGCCACACACCAAGCCAGAAAGAAACACACGAACAAAAGCAAAGTTTATATGAATGAATTTTTTAAAAATGCTTTAACCTTCCTTGGCGCACCAAAAATTCAATTTAAAATTATCTTAAGAGTCTTTTTAATTGAGAAGCATAAACTTTCAGAAGTTAGTTAAACTTATGTTTTTGAAGATCTCATATTCTTCAGGTTGTTTTTTTTAAAACCCAGAGGCCGCTTCTTCACCCATCTGCCTTGATCCTATTATAACTATTTGAACGCCTTCTTTACCAGAACCGGTCCTGCGCAACCGGGCGCGTCTCCGGGGAAACTTAGGGGCGTTCACATTGGGGGTTGCCTCTTCGTGGCGTGTGGATGTACAAGGCACGATCCGTAGCGCACAATGTCTCGGTGGCTTTCTGTGTTTGTTTTTTTAAAAAATTATTTCTCAATTCATTTGAAATGATCAAACCTTGCAATGTGTGATAATCGTTTTAAAAAATTACGTTGAAACGCTCTTTTAAAGGGTAAATATTCTCCGGATTAGTGTTATTTACGTTCAAAGATTTGGCTAAAAATGGTGTGTAGCCAAATCTTCGGACGGCTCCTTTATTTTATTAATGGGGAGGGTTGCTGCTGGCAGGTGACCCTCAACGTGGATTGAATTAGACCTCGTGAAATTACGAAGCCCATTCGTGACATCACTAACAACAAGATTGTTAGACAGCGGCATATAACATGTATCATTCCTGTAACACTATCCTGCTTTGCTGCGGGCAGAGGGAACTCACAAGAAAATAGAAGAACAAAGGTATATGGAAGCTTGAAATAAAAAAGACAGAACAATCAAAGAAAAATGTTTCGGCCAACAGCCTTCCCCAGAAGTGGAGACAAATGAAAAAAAAAACAAGAAATTTAAAGTATCTCAAAAACTTTCTTTTATTATCCTTTCTTCCTATTTCAAGCCTTCACATGCCTTGCTTGTCCATTTCCTTGATAAAGTCTTTCATTTTTATCGTTTATTTTCGGGTACTCAAAGACCGGTTGAAGCCAGTCACTTTGCAACCATTGGATTACTTAACCAAACCCCCAGCATTTAATGGCGCCGCTAAACTGTGTCGATGACAGAGATTATATGACAGCCTGTGTAGCGAATGCACCACGTAATGTTAAAGAAGCAATCAATTGTACTAGCCTGGGGCTAGAAGCTACACAGAGCTCCCCACGGCAAGAGATGATGTTTGAAAAGGGCTGGGGGTGTGACGCGCACGTACTAGGAATCAAATAAATCGTAAAATATTCAATTTTAGTATGTTCTAGGAATGGGTTAAGATATAATGTATTACATTTTAGTATGTTCTAAGAATGGGATAAAATGTATTGTAGTATGTTCTTGGAATGGGATAAAATGTAATGTATTCCATTTTTAGTATGTTCTAGGAATTGGAATCGTATCAAAAGTAAATGATGCAAGTATCAGAAGGAAATCAACAAATCATTCTCTTATTTCCCAAACTCCTCTCTTCCCGGGATATTTTCCACAAAATGGTAACGTTATTTTTCCGGGGGATTTTTTCCAGGTTTATTGACAGTCGGAATATTTGGTTCACGGAACGGGAGGCCTAGAGGTCACAGAGGTGAAGGTCGCAGTCATGGAAACGAGAGGCATCCTGAAACTATGGGCGGAGACAATGGTGACACGGTGAACGGTGATGGCGGTCGGGGTGTCATGGGTCCGCGTGGAAGGGATCGTGGCAACATGGGTCATCACGGACACAGGGGTCGTCATAGCAACATGGGTCGCCGTGGAGACGGTCTCGGCAACATGGGTCATCATGGCAGCGTGGGTCATCACGGCAACATGGTTCAAGATGGTGACCACGGCCAATTTATGCACTAAGATCGGTAGTCATGGCAACATAGGTGTCATTTAGTGAGATGGAATTCAACAAAGCAGATTATATTTTTTTGCCCTTACCAAGACTCAATCAAGGATTACCAAGGATTATTTTGTAACGTTGGCTGTACATAAAGTGTTTTTTCCCTCCAACATAGCACCCACACCCTTGTCATAAGCTCATCTACTTGCTCAATGACACGCTACTAGCGAAACCTATTTTTCTTTTTCATAAACCGTTAGTCAGAAAAATGTGGCCCTATTCATGTTGATATCACGCTGCATAGTCACGTCCTGAGTGAGATTTGTTTTCCTCCAGATGTAAGCCGGCCAACCTTGCCCTTGACAGCTCACTACCGTGATTCCGGATTGTCATCTATGATTAGAAGGTGATTCTGAAAATGTAGTAAGAGCTTTATCATAAATAAAATGTTGAAAAAAAAAAAAATTGAACTTTGTTTTGACCTAGATTTTAGAAAAAAAATATATTTCTTTTTTTCATATTATAATAAAATAATAGGAAATGAGTAAAAACTAAGTAAGGTTAAACCTGAAAAAAAGGAACGCAACAAAACAACGAATGTGTCGGCAGAAAGCCTTCGTCGGCGAACAAACAGAAAAAAACAGAATAAAACAAAATATTTTTTTTTTAAAATAGCTCTTAGCTGAGAAGTAGTATCCAAGAGGGCAGCAATTTATTTGCTGCGCTCTCGGATACTACTTCTCAGCTAGGTTCTATTTTTCAATTTCATTCTGTTTTTTTTTTCTGTTTGAAACGTGGGTCCATTTGATCAACGGTGGTTCAAAAAGTGACAGGTGGACACACACACATTGTAAGGTGGAGAAGAGAAACATAGTGCTCAGAAATGAGAAAAAGACGCATACATTAATTGACAAAAGTTTTGCAAAGGCGTGACATGTGGGGGTGGTGGTGCGACATGTGGGGGAGGGGGGTGTGGGGGAGGGCCAAACTAACTGAAGACCAAACAAAATAAATTTACAAATTAATACATTATTTGTGTCATAGATATTTACCGTATTTTGATAACGAAGAACGTGTGGTCATGTGCATGATTGCCCCCATTCACCTTGCCTCCCCCATTGATCATTGTAACATCCAAACAGAGTGATTATCTGAGCAAACATCCCCATCAGCAGAAGTCAATCACACAACAGAAGGTCAAGTGTGCAAGAGAAAATGTCAAGGGCATTTATTGAATTACTACTGTCTCTCTCTCTCTCACCCTCTCTCTCAACCTCTCTCTCTCTCTCTCTCTCTCTATGTCAGTATATTTATCTGACTTTGTTGCCATATCTGTCTCTCTCTATGTCAGTATATTTATCTGACTTTGTTGCCATATCTGTCTCTCTCTATGTCAGTATATTTATCTGACTTTGTTGCCATATCTGTCTCTCTCTATGTCAGTATATTTATCTGACTCTGTTGCCATATCTGTCTCTCTCTATGTCAGTATATTTATCTGACTCTGTTGCCATATCTGTCTCTCTCTATGTCAGTATATTTATCTGACTCTGTTGCCATATCTGTCTCTCTCTATGTCAGTATATTTATCTGACTCTGTTGCCATATCTGTCTCTCTCTATGTCAGTATATTTATCTGACTTTGTTGCCATATCTGTCTCTCTCTATATCAGTATATTTATCTGACTCTGTTGCCATATATGTCTCTCTCTATGTCAGTATATTTATCTGACTCTGTTGCCATATATGTCTCTCTCTATGTCAGTATATTTATCTGACTCTGTTGCCATATCTGTCTCTCTCTATGTCAGTATATTTATCTGACTTTGTTGCCATATCTGTCTCTCTCTATGTCAGTATATTTATCTGACTCTGTTGCCATATCTGTCTCTCTCTATGCCAGTATATTTATCTGACTTTGTTGCCATATCTGTCTCTCTCTATGTCAGTATATTTATCTGACTCTGTTGCCATATCTGTCTCTCTCTATGTCAGTATATTTATCTGACTATGTTGCCATATCTGTCTCTCTCTATGTCAGTATATTTATCTGACTCTGTTGCCATATCTGTCTCTCTCTATGTCAGTATATTTATCTGACTCTGTTGCCATATCTGTCTCTCTCTATGTCAGTATATTTATCTGACTTTGTTGCCATATCTGTCTCTCTCTATGTCAGTATATTTATCTGACTCTGTTGCCATATCTGTCTCTCTCTATG
>CAXITT010000026.1:518200-536147 GCA_964033795.1 Lymnaea stagnalis | reverse complement strand
AGTGTGCCGCAGCCAGGGCCTGTCCTGGCCGCAATAAACCGGTTGAAGAGTGTGCCGCAGCCAGGGCCTGTCCTGGCCGCAATAAACCGGTTGAAGAGTGTGCCGCAGCCAGGGCCTGTCCTGGCCGCAATAAACCGGTTGAAGAGTGTGCCGCAGCCAGGGCCTGTCCTGGCCGCAATAAACCGGTTGAAGAGTGTGCCGCAGCACATTGTTTTACACAAAAAAACGCTTGAAATCGAAGTTGATAAGGCTCGACTTTTTTAAAAACTAAATTTAATTCAGTATAAACAAGTTTATAGGAGCTCTTTTCGCCGCCATTTTCATTCAGTTTCATTCAGTTTTCCTAAGGTTCATTCGGGTTCATTCAGATTAATTCAGATTCATTCAGGTTCATTCAGGTTTTTTTTAGATTCATTCAGGTTGATTTAGATTCATTCAAGACCATTCACATTCATTCAGATTCATTCAGGCTCATTCAGGCTTATTCGGATTTGTTCAGGTTTATTCAGATTCATTCAGGTTCATTCAGGTTCATTCAGAATCATTCAGGTTTATTGAGGTTCATTCGGGTGCATTCACTGCAAACCCAGAGACGAAGTGGAAATAGCGTGTCCCACGCTCAATAGTGACCAAGAACTATCGACTTTGTTTCAAAGCCTTCATCAGCAAACGCAATGAAACTAGATGCTATAATCATAACTTGGCTTAGAGTAAACAGGAAGTTATTCAAATCCAACATGAAAGTGTTGCCAGTGAAGCATGTGAGACAGACTAATGACCGGTAAAATTAAAAATGCTTCAAATGAGTTGGTCGCAAAGGGATCTATGAGGTTGTTTGCCTAATAGGTATGTCACAATTGTGAAAAAAAAAAGTCACACAGGAACATGTAACTATTGCTGCTGTACAAGTGAGACGGGAAGATGTCACTAGTGTTGTATAGGGAATACAGTAAGAATATTACCGCATTGATTTAGTCAACACCTTCGCAATATTGATTGCCTTTTTGCCATCATTCACGCTTCCTACTTCATTCACGCGACGTGAACGCGATCTCTTCTTAAATATGGTTTATTGAGAATGAGACACATTTATAACTACAACCAGTTCTATTGAACTCTGACTTCGCCCCGACAACTATATCAGAGAATGATCATTTCATAAGTAGTTTTAGCACCGTTTCATTATTAATTTTTTTTTTATTTACTTAATGCCATTTCTGGTGTAAATTAATGGCTCTTAAATATTAGTATTCTTTTTGTATCTGTTATTATATCATTTCTTCTTCTTCTATCTCTTAAGGGCACACAATCAATGTATGGATCATTGGGGCTCCTAATAATGTGAAGGGGATTCGCGATGTTTCTAAGTCTGGTATGATTTCCCATCTCGAGAAATTAAACACAATAAAACGCTATTTTCCCTGTTGCTTTTTTCTGATGATGGAGAACATCTCAAAATCTGGCCAAAATATAAAAATTTACATATTTTAGATTTGATCAACCTTACTTTGTGTCGTCTCCGGGAAATCCCCCGGTTCCACTTCAGCTTTCCTTTCGGTTTCCCCATACAATCATTATTTTCAAAACACGGTATAAAGATCAAATCTTTGAAGTTGTTATCGATGGTTTACATCGAGCTGGCGCTCTGCTCATGTGTCGTGGCTACAAAGTACGGCCTAACTATTCTCGACAGCTATCTGCCATCCGTTTCTCATTTTTGTTTGTCCGTCTATATCTATCATCTCTATGGACTTTAATTGGCGTCAACTCTCTTTTAAGCTATCGCCGTTTTCGTTTTTAATTTTCTACATTCTCCACATCTCTTAATGTCTGTTTATCTTTCTTTCTCTCTCTCTCTTTCTCTCTCTCTCTCTCTCTCTCTCTCTCTCACTCTATCTCTCTCTCTCTCTCTCTCTCTCTTCCCCCCTCCCTGTCAACTCTCTTTTTAGCTATCGCCGTTTTCGTTTTTTTTTTTCTACATTCTCCACATCTCTTTATGTCTGTTTATCTTTCTTTCTCTCTCTCTCTTTCTCTCTCTCTCTCTCTCTCTCTCTCTCTCACTCTATCTCTCTCTCTCTCTCTCTCTCTTCCCCCCTACCACTTATTCCCTATTTACAACAACAACAACAAAACAACTTAGATAAGTCGTAGAGGTCAAGAGACCCCAACCCCTTATTTTGTCCAGATAAATTTCAATGTCGAAATACACTAATATAATTGAAAAAATCTATATATTATAACTGAAAGAAAAAATAATAAGTTATATAAGTTTTTGCTTAGGAAAAATATTGGAAAATTAAAAATGTATATATAGTGAATAGTGTGTGTGTGGGAATGTGTGTGTGTCTGTGTGTATGTTTGTGTGTGTATGTGAATGTGTGTGTGTGTATTTGTGTGTGTATATACATGTATGTATATAGTGTGCGGCAACAGTAATATGTAATGTACTGCCGCATCTTGATCACTTGCATAGAAAGTGCAAAGAACACAGACGCCCCTCCCCCCCCCCCGTCC
The DNA here is from genome assembly GCA_964033795.1 of Lymnaea stagnalis. Lineage (NCBI taxonomy): Eukaryota > Metazoa > Mollusca > Gastropoda > Lymnaeidae > Lymnaea > Lymnaea stagnalis. The sequence goes on along the minus strand of CAXITT010000026.1, from coordinate 533,633 downwards.
CCGAGCCCATTGCTATGATCCAGGCTCTAAACCCCATGTTTATTTTATTGCATATCACTGGTTTCTGAAAAATACGTTCATGTGACCTCTCTGCGTTGAATCTTAACGTGCCTAACAATTCTTAACAATTCTGTGTTGAAACTCAAAGTTGTCTTACATCGTCTTAACAACTCAGTGTTGAATCTCAGAGTTGTCCTACGGCGTCTTGACAACATGAACACTCCGCTAAGTTGTTTCACAAATGGAATAAACAAGTTATCAAATTATTGATCGTGGGAGCCATGGAGATAAACTCGTGTAACAGAATAAATTCATTTCTTAATAGAGTGTGTGTTTTGATTGCCAGATTAAGCCAAGACTGTGGACTTCTTGTAGGTAACATTCATGCAAAGGGGAAACGAAAATAATCCAAATTCTGTTACTATAATATATCGTATATAGCAGTTGGTGGTGTAAAACAGGCGCGTCATGGTACATGGACGTACAGTATATTACACCAACTGGACCCCCTAAAATTGGACTTTGGACAACCTAACATTGCATCCTCTAACAATGGACCCTCTAACATTGGACTTTGGACACCCTAACATTGCATCCTCTAGCAATGGACCCCCTAAAATTGGACTTTGGACACCCTAACATAGCATCCCCTAACAATGGACCCTCTAACATTGCATCCCCTAACAATGGACCCCCTAGCATTGCATCCCCTAACAATGGACCCCCTAACAATGGACCCCCTAACAATGGACCCCCTAACAATGGACCCCCTAACAATGGACCCCCTAACAATGGACCCCCTAACAATGGATCCTCTAACATTGCATCCCCTAACAATGGACCCCCTAACACTGGACCCCCTAACACTGGACCCCCTAACCATGGACCCCCTAACAATGGACCCTCTAACATTGCATCCCCTAACAATGGACCCCCTAACAATGGACCCCCTAACAATGGACCCCCTAACAATGGATCCTCTAACATTGCATCCCCTAACAATGGACCCCCTAACAATGGACCCTCTAACATTGCATCCCCTAACAATGGACCCCCTAACAATGNCCTCTAACATTGCATCCCCTAACAATGGACCCCCTAAAAATGGACCCCCTAACAATGGACCCCCTAACAATGGACCCCCTAACAATGGACCCTCTAACACATGCATCCCCTAACAATGGACCCCCTAACAATGGACCCCCTAACAATGGACCCTCTAACATTGCATCCCCTAACAATGGACCCCCTAACAATGGACCCTCTAACATTTATCAAAATACGATTGAACAGATCGGTTTAATTAATTTAAATAAACAACAACAACAAAAAAACACGAAGTTTTTGGAATAAATCCTTTGTATTCATTTTTTATTATTTTATAGAAATATTCTAATGACCCGCTGGCTTTTACACAGCAGATTTATTTCACAAATTATTTGCGATATTTTTGTTGTTGTAAGAATCTCATTTAGCGCAGTTATCGTGAATTTAAGTTGATGAAATCAGTGGCAAATTTCCTCCATCTTCCCCTTAAAAAAACAGGACAAAATACTTTTGCAGGTTTCGAGTAGAGCTGAAAATTTGAAACAATGTGTTTCATCGGCAACGAGTCTATGTCGTCAATTTGAGTTTGATTGATGGGAAGGGGGTCATTTAGTCGTCCGAAGATTTTGCCCTTAACACAAAAGAGCGAATTTATAAAAAAGGATTTCAAAAATAGACCTCACATGGGTTTAATTAGATGTTAACCTTAACCTTTCCGCCCTTCTTTTAACCCCCAAAAATTGATTTTTTTTTTAAAGAGACCACAGTTTTATCCATCCTACTTAACTTAACCATTTAGCCACTAGAGTTCCCACCCACAATTCATCTGATGATGGCCAACCATCCTTTTTATTGCGGGAATTCCCCCATCTGGTTCCTCCAACTATTTCCGTCTCTCTCTCTGATTATAGTTTTGTCCACATTTTGACGGCTATAAATAGACCTGAATAACGGTGGTAGGAATGTAGTGCTCGCTAAGTTTAAACCTGTCCAAACACTTAAACCACGTGATGTGCCCACATCCAGATGCATTAGCTGAAGACGCTGATTCAAAGTGGTCCCAGGAATAAACACATGCGTCTGTGGAGAAACACATGCGTCAGTGGAGACCTGCTTTTAAGTGCGCTCAAACAAAACTACCAAACTAAAACCAAATTCCGAGAACGAGACAGTACTGTGCCTAATATAACAGTACTGTGACTAATATAACAGTACTGTGCCTAATATAACTGTACCGTGTCTAATATAACTGTACTGTGTCTAATATAGCAGTACTGTGTCTAATATAACAGTACTGTGCCTAATATAACTGTACCGTGTCTAATATAACTGTGCTGTGTCTAATATAGAAGTACTGTGTCTAATATAACAGTACTGTGCCTAATATAACTGTACAGTGTCTTATATAACTGTACTGTGTCTAATATAGCAGTAATGTGTCTAATATAACAGTACTGTTTCTAATATAACAGTACTGTGTCTCATATCATAGTAATTTGTCTAAAATAATCTTTGTTTGTCTAAACGCTGTCTTGTTGTAACTGTTCACTGTTACAGAGAGACAGAGATTCCTGAACAGGTAGTCAATGAATTCCGACAGTGTGATGAAATTTAAAATGTTTACCAAAGACAAGTTTACCGGGTCAGGCTGGGGCGTCGTGCATGTCTATTTTAATTATTTGGAAAGTTGGCGGGGTGGCAGGGGCGTGCCGAGGAAAAATGTCGCCCGGGGGCGAAGCCTGAAAATGGCGCATTTAAATGGAATAAAATGTTGTCCGAGGTGGACCCGTTTAACAGTTTGATAATGATAGTGGCGCCCTTAGTGTTTGTGAGGTGCATGGGATTTTATCATTTGATTCAATGTTAATGTCCTATACCACATAATGTGTCAAACTCAAGGCACGCAAGCCACATCCGGCCCGCCGTACAATTATATCAGACCTGCGAGGTCTTGACCGGCGCACGCTTATATCCAAGTGAACGCTATGGTGTTTCCCAATGCACACTTTGCTGAAAAACTTGGCTTACTTCGCGCTGAGTTCGCGTGGCGCTTTAGTGACTTTGAAGCACAGAAATCTCATTTCGAGCTGTTTCGTAACCTATTTGTCATAGACGTGGAAACTGCTCCTGAAAATTTGCAGATGGAGCTAAGAGAGCTGCAGTGTAATGGGAAACTAAAGGCAAAGTACGACACATTGGGGCCTGCACAATTCACTCGTTTCATTCCTGAAGAGCTGCCCCAGCTTCGTCTACATTCGGTTCGAACCTTGAGCATGCTGGGTAGCACGTAGATGTGTGAGCAGCTGTTTTCTGTGTTGAAGATTAACAAAACAGCACAAAGTCGTCGTCTCACAGATGAACACTTCCAGCCCATCATGAGAATCTCAACGACACAGAACGTTACTCCCAACATAAACGAACTGACTTGTTTTGGTAGCCAAGAAAATGTGCCCAACATCCAGTCTGACAAATTGGCATAAGAACGAAAATGGGTATGCCAATGATTTTTAATTATTAATTATTTTTTTTTCTGTTTTCATTTATATAATGATTTTGTTAAAATTTTAATTTTCGGCTTATTGAATCTTTATCCTGTTCGGCCCACAACCTGACATGTGATTTGAGTTTCTGTACGCCGTGCGATTGAGCTTGACATCCCTGTGCTATATGAAGACGATTTTGGTGCTCCTCTGATGTTGACGCTCCCCCCCCCCCCACCAACCCCGGATAGGGTTGAGATGCATGTGTCTCCGTTCAACATTTTTATTTTTACATTTGAGAAAGTGTACGGAGTTTGATTTTAAGAACCTTCTAAGACTGCCACTACCACTGCCACTGCCACTGCCATGGCCAATGCAACTTCCAGTACCTCTGCCACTTCTGCCACTGCCATCAAACTGGTCAGACACACTCCGACTCCTGCACCTAGAGTTACTACAGACGCAGTGGTGTCGGTGACAAGTGACGTTGTACTCGTCACAAAGCAATCATTTCTTGTATAACTGTGGCTGCATTGTGTTGGTTTCGCTGACTGACGACGTTAAATCTCTCTTAATAGTTGTAGAATATGATCATCTGGTGCCCAGCGCGGCGCGCCGACGACATGGCTCCCAGTGCAACAAACACCAAAACTGCGCCCCTGTGATTGAGACGTTTTTAAAAAAGTATAATTAAGCTTAACGATGTAATCTAAAAGGACAGCAGTGCACGCAGATCAGTTAACATCTTATTCACTAAAATTGTATTTAAAAAAAGTATAATTAAGCTTATCGATGTAATCTAAAAGGACAGCAGTGCACGCAGATCAGTTAACATCTTATTCACTAAAATTGTATTTAAAAAAAGTATAATTAAGCTTATCGATGTAATCTAAAAGGACAGCAGTGCACGCAGATCAGTTAACATCTTATTCACTAAAATTGTATTTAAAAAAAGTATAATTAAGCTTATCGATGTAATCTAAAAGGACAGCAGTGCACGCAGATCAGTTAACATCTTATTCACTAAAATTGTATTTAAAAAAGTATAATTAAGCTTATCGATGTAATCTAAAAGGACAGCAGTGCACGCAGATCAGTTAACATCTTATTCACTAAAATTGTATTTAAAAAAGTATAATTAAGCTTATCGATGTAATCTAAAAGGACAGCAGTGCACGCAGATCAGTTAACATCTTATTCACTAAAATTTTATTTAAAAAGTATAATTAAGCTTAACGATGTAATCTAAAAGGACAGCAGTGCACGCAGATCAGTTAACATCTTATTCACTAAAATTGTATTTAAAAAAGTATAATTAAGCTTATCGATGTAATCTAAAAGGATAGCAGTGCACGCAGATCAGTTAACATCTTATTCACTAAAATTGTATTTAAAAAAGTATAATTAAGCTTATCGATGTAATCTAAAAGGACAGCAGTGCACGCAGATCAGTTAACATCTTATTCACTAAAATTGTATTTAAAAAAGTAAATTTAAAAAAAAACTATAAAAAAAATTCAAGTCTATAATTTCTATTGTTCTGTCTTTACACACCATCTGTACACCTGTGTTGGTACCGCAGAGTGACTACACTATACCTTACAGTTGTAGAATGTGCGATAACACCACCACATTTGGACAACAATCGAATAATTCAAGCTTAATGAATACTTAAATTTGAATCTCATATTATTTAAAGTGTCTTACATTAACTGTCTGACATCAAGTCTCTAAAGAACAAAGAGGGCGCAAACGTAGTTAATAACTTCACGCCCCAAGACTGGAACTATCGATGTCAAGTCATAAAGTCACAATAAGCTGCTCACGCTAAAGTAGCTCTGATTTTGGTAGCGATTCCTCACTGCGGTAGCGGATTTATAAATGACTGTCACAATAGAATGCGACAGTGACATGCAACAGCTACTTCTGTTGTTTTAGTTCGGCGAGTTTGGAAAAGTTACCAAAAGGGGGTGGGGTGGGGATGGAAGGCTCCGAAATCTTTCCACCCGAACACACTCTAAGAATCGGACAATGCTGACGGACTTCAAAAAAGCAAACATTTCTGGAATATAATATCTGACCGCTTCGATCTCTCCTCCATTAACGGTTCGATCTCTCATCCATGAAAAATTCGATCTCTCGTCCTTCAATAGTTTGATCTCTCCTCTCCTCCATTAACAGTTTGATCTCTCCTCTCCTCCATTAACAGTTTGATCTCTCCTCCATCAACATTTCGATCACTCCTGCATGAAAAATTCTATCTCTCCTCCATTAACAGTTCGATCTCTCCTCCATCACCAGTTCGATCTCTCCTCCATTAACAGTTAGATCCCGCCTCCATGAAAAATTCTATCTCTCCTCCATGAACAGTTCGATCCCTCCTCCATGAACAGTTCGATCCCTCCTCCATGAACAGTTCGATCTCTCCTCCATTAACAGTTCGATCTCTCCTCCATTAACAGTTCGATCTCTCCTCCATTAACAGTTCGATCCCTTCTCCAGTAACAGACGGGTTGAAACTTGCAGGTCAATAAACTTTGTTTTTTTAAACGCGCTGAAAAAAACAACAAAAAAATCCAACTGTTTACAACTCCGGCATGCAAATTTGAAAGCACCTGGCCACCTGCAGATCGTTAGCTTTAAACTTGCGCACAACGATTCCTGATGGATGCAGCCACATTCTAATTTTTTTTTTTTTTTTAAATTGTTTCCGCCAAAGACTAACGGACGGCTATAATTGTGTCCCGCTGTTTCTGTCTTTGACCGGCAATTTCCCAGCGTGTCCTGCTTCCCTTGACTACTAGGCTATCCACCTGGACTGCTGGGACATGCCATGCACCAGGCCTATTTTACGGTTTTTAATTTTACAAAATGAAAAGCAAAAGATTAAACCTATCCCAAACCCACAAGCTTTAGAAACCTATTATTATTTCATGAAGAGTACCAGATGGTATTAGTATACACGGACAGCAGTGTAAGCAAAGTGTATTTCCAGCAATTTAACTTATGCACCACATGTTAACTAGCTCAAAAGCAAAAAAAAAAAAAACGAAGTTCTTTTTCAATGATAACAATAATTTGCCCGGCTCACCGATTTTGCCCCCTCCTCAAAGTAGCCCCTCCTCCAAGTAGCCCCCTCCTCCAAGTACCCCCCTCCTCCAAGTAACCCCCTCCTCCAAGTAGCCCCCTCCTCCAAGTAGCCCCCTCCTCCATGTAGCGCCCCCGGCGCGTACCGTGTCTTTCCAAATCTTAAGCATGCCTCTGCTTGCAGTATACTTTTTAAGGGAACAAAAGCATCGAGCCAATGTAGATAGCCATCAATTCTTCCGTAGCTCAAAACAAGCACCCTCGACCATCAACTCCCCCCCCCACCTCAATGACAACCCCTAAGCCAGTCTTCCTTCAACTAAATCCACCATTACCCCGATACCCTAACAAAAATAATAGCGCCTATAAACTCCACCACATTGCCAGGCATTATGTTACACAAACTAACAACCAACTGATCTTCTCTCTGTCTCTCTTTCTACCTCCCTCTCTCTCTTTCTCTCTCTCTCCCTCTTTCTCTCTCTCTCTCTCTATGGCCAAACATCATATGAGACAATCTTACAAGCCATTGAGCTCCACTCTCTCTCTCTTGCTGTCTCTCTCTCTCACTCTCTTTCTCTCCCTCTCTCTCTTTCATCTACCTATCTCTCTCTCTCTTTTTCCCTCTCTCTCACTCTCTCTCTCTCGCCCTCTCCATCTCTCTCTCTATTTCATTCTACCTCTCTCTCTCTCTCTCTCTCTTTCATTCTACCTCTCTCTCTCTCTCTCTCTCTCTCTCTCTCTCACTATCTCTCTCTGTCTCTCTCTGTCTCTCTGGCCAAGCATCAAATAAAACAATCTTCCAACCAACTGAGCTAACAACCGACAGATCGATAACGGCATTATGACCTTCGATCAGTCTCCCCCCAACCTCCCCCCACCCCCAACTCCCCCACCCCCACCTCTTCCAACCTCACCCCACACACACACTTTTTTCAACGGAAGTTTTTTGATAAGTCTGAACCAGACAGTGTTTGAGACTTAACTGGCAACTGTTGTTCTCCGCTCACACACCGTATATCACCTAAAAATCTTGCTTCCCTCACATAAAATTCACCTTGAATAACTTTCTTCATCTTTCTAGATTAGTTTCTTATCTCGTTTCTTATCTGTGCAATAAGCAATTATACCATGGTTATCAGGTGTTTTTTATTTAATTTTTTTTTAATTTTAATAAATCGATTATTTTCAAATGAACCATTATTCTGAAATCGATTTACCGAGAAATTCTTAAATTAGATTCTACTTGTGAAAGTCATCAAATCGATCAGAAACCAGATGAAATCGATCACACGCTACATTCTAAATTCCCTAAAAAAATCAGTGGTTCTCAGCATTCCTAATGCCGCGACCCTTTAAGACAGTTCCTTGTGTTGTGGATACCCCCAACTAAAAAATTTTTTTCGTTGCTACTTCATGAATAACTTTAACAACGCAAAGAGAGTTTCTTTCAAGATTCTCTCGCAAAAAAAAGGGGGGTTGGAGCTAGTCAGTGCCCCACCCTGAGAAAAATGTGTACAACAATGAAACGAAAATAAATATTTTTTTAATTAAAAATGACTAAATTGTCCTGTTTAACATTTTTCACTAGTGTAGTAACTGATGCCTTAAACCAGGGCTCGGCAACCTTTTGAGACGGAAGAGCCAAAAGTTACAATTTACAATATTTCCCAGTTTTGAAAGAGCCACTAACATTTTTATTTCAATATAGTTATTAATAATTGCGCATGGAACTTGAGAGCCGCATCTTGACATCAAAAGAGCCGCAGGTTACCGACCGATTATCATTAGCGCAACTAGCTGATGTTCTGTATATAAAGGACTAATCTTGTTGGAGGCTTACACCACATACCGTACGATTCCGAAAATTGGCCGCCCTTAGTTATACAGGGTGGCCCATAAAAAGTGAAAACATCTCGTACCAAAGGGTTATAGACTTGAATTAATAGAATGTCTTGTCATTGACAGTCGTATGACAATGGTAACCATTGAAAGTTATATGACAATGCTAACCATTGACAGTCGTATGACAATGGTAACCATTGAAAGTTATATGACAATGCTAACCATTGACAGTCGTATGACAATGGTAACCATTGACAGTCGTATGACAATGCTAACCATTGACAGTCGTATGACAATGCTAACCATTGACAGTCGTATGACAATGGTAACCATTGACAGTCGTATGACAATGGTAACCATTGAAAGTTGTATGACAATGCTAACCATTGAAAGTTGTATGACAATGGTAACCATTGAAAGTTGTATGACAATGCTAACCATTGACATCCGTATGACAATGCTAACCATTGACAGTCGTATGACAATGCTAACCATTGACAGTCGTATGACAATGGTAACCATTGACAGTCGTATGACAATGGTAACCATTGAAAGTTGTATGACAATGCTAACCATGACAGTCGTATGACAATGCTAACCATTGACAGTCGTATAACAATGCTAACCATTGACAGTCGTATAAAAATGGTAACCATTGACAGTTGTATGACAATGGTAACCATTGAAAGTTTTATGACAATGATAACCATTGACAGTCGTATAACAATGGTAACCATTGACAGTTGTATGACAATGGTAACAATTGAAAGTTGTATGACAATGCTAACCATTGACAGTCGTATAACAATGCTAACCATTGACAGTTGTATGACAATGGTAACAATTGAAAGTTGTATGACAATGCTAACCATTGACAGTCGTATAACAATGGTAACCATTGACAGTTGTATGACAATGGTAACAATTGAAAGTTGTATGACAATGCTAACCATTGACAGTCGTATAACAATGCTAACCATTGACAGTCGTATGACAATGGTAACCATTGAAAGTTGTATGACAATGCTAACCATTGACAGTCGTATGACAATGGTAACCATTAAAAGTTATATGACAATGCTAACCATTGACAGTCGTATGACAATGGTAACCATTGACAGTTGTATGACAATGCTAACCATTGACAGTCGTATGACAATGGTAACCATTGAAAGTTGTATGACAATGGTAACCATTGACAGTCGTATGACAATGGTAACCATTGACAGTCGTATGACAATGCTAACCATTGACAGTCGTATGACAATGCTAACCATTGACAGTTGTATGACAATGGTAACCATTGACAGTTGTATGACAATGGTAACCATTGACAGTTGTATGACAATGGTAACCATTGACAGTTGTATGACAATGGTAACCATTGACAGTTGTATGACAATGGTAACCATGACAGTCGTATAACAATGCTAACCATTGACAGTCGTATAACAATGCTAACCATTGACAGTCGTATAAAAATGGTAACCATTGACAGTCGTATGACAATGGTAACCATTGACAGTCGTATGACAATGGTAACCATTGACAGTCGTATGACAATGGTAACCATTGACAGTTGTATGACAATGGTAACCATTGACAGTCGTATGACAATGGTAACCATTGACAGTTGTATGACAATGCTAACCATGACAGTCGTATAACAATGCTAACCATTGACAGTCGTATAACAATGCTAACCATTGACAGTCGTATAAAAATGGTAACCATTGACAGTTGTATGACAATGGTAACCATTGAAAATTTTATGACAATGATAACCATTGACAGTCGTATAACAATGGTAACCATTGACAGTTGTATGACAATGGTAAACATTGACAGTCGTATGACAATGGTAACCATTGAAAGTTATATGACAATGCTAACCATTGACAGTCGTATGACAACTGTATGAAAGTTGTATAACAATGCTAACCATTGACAGTCGTATGACAATGCTAACCATTGACAGTCGTATGACAATGGTAACCATTGACAGTCGTATGACAATGGTAACAATTGAAAGTTGTATGACAATGCTAACCATTGACAGTCGTATGACAATGCTAACCATTGACAGTCGTATGACAATGGTAACCATTGAAAGTTGTATGACAATGTTAACCATTGACAGTCGTAAGACAATGGTAACCATTGAAAGTTGTATGACAATGCTAACCATTGACAGTCGTATGACAATGGTAACAATTGAAAGTTGTATGACAATGCTAACCATTGACAGTCGTATGACAATGCTAACCATTGACAGTCGTATGACAATGGTAACCATTGAAAGTTATATGACAATAGTAACCATTGACAGTCGTATGACAATGGTAACCATTGAAAGTTATATGACAATGCTAACCATTGACAGTCGTATGACAATGGTAACCATTGAAAGTTGTATGACAATGCTAACCATTGACAGTCGTATGACAATGCTAACCATTGACAGTCGTATGACAATGCTAACCATTGACAGTCGTATGACAATGCTAACCATTGACAGTCGTATGACAATGCTAACCATTGACAGTCGTATGACAATGGTAACCATTGACAGTCGTATGACAATGCTAACCATTGACAGTCGTATGACAATGCTAACCATTGACAGTCGTATGACAATGCTAACCATTGACAGTCGTATGACAATGCTAACCATTGACAGTCGTATGACAATGGTAACCATTGAAAGTTGTATGACAATAGTAACCATTGACAGTTGTATGACAATGATAACCTTTGACAGTTGTATGACAATGATTACGCTAATCAGAAAACATGTTCAGTCTGTCACACCCCCCAGCCCCACACCCCCACCCTTCCTGCTCCTCAGCGACTTTTTGTAAGTGTTGGCGCCTTTTTTATGTTTCTGCCAATAAAGCGATGTTATTACGTGCTTGGGTCCACCCTGTAAGCCGAAGATTAATATTTGCTGTTCGCATTTATCGTTTTTTTTCACCCTTTTTCAAATTTAAATATATATATATATATATATATTTTTTTTTTTTTTTTAAATTTTTTAATTAAATTTTTATTTATTTTTTTCCAGCTTCACAAGCTTAAAGACTTTATTAACGTGGTATTAAACTACCTTTACATCAATATCAAGGTTTATAATTTTAATATAGTTAAGTATCAAACTTGTGCAATCTATTTCCAAATATTATATTCCATCATTAAAGCGTGAATTTCAAAGTATGTATTTAACGTTACTTATAAAGTGTATTGTGGTGCCATGCATTAAAAAAATATCGTTATTCGCATAATTTTTAATGAACTCGACTCCATGCATGCTGAGCTAGATCCAAAAAAAAAAACAAAAAAAATTAAAAAAAAAAAACAAAATCAAGAATACAACGGGCGCATAGAAGCAGTGCACGTTTCAACAATTTTCGTTAAAGGGAAAGCATGTTAAGCGTACTACTTTTGTAATTCCATTTTCTGAACAACAGTCGTTGTTTTTTTTTTTAATACGTAGCTCATGTTTATTAAATTCCCAACTGCTTTCCTCGTTTTAATATCAGAATAACAAAAAAAATTGACCCCAAATAAACTCCACTCATTTTATTTACATTTGATTTTTTGTTATAGATTTAAATACGTTAGAAAGCTAACCAAAAACAACAACAAAAAACAAACAAAAACAAAAACTTTTTTGTGAAGCAGCAATTCGATTATCATTCCAAATTTATTTTATTTATTTATTTTAGAAAAGAATTCCACTTTCTAAATAGTCAATTAAAAATAAATTCTATTCAGGTGGTCTTTTACCATAAAGTATATAAAGTTATTGTAGTTTGAAATTTCAAATAAACATTGACCTGAATATTGGGAAATATGTTCTTTATTTGTTTGTACTATTTCCCATGGATAAAAATCATTAATAAATATACGTTTTTTTTTTGTAAACATCACATGTCTTAACATAAGTATGCCGTCCATATAAGATTTATAAAAAAAATACAAGTTTTAAAACTCCATAAAAATCTATAGACTACAAACATTTTTTTTTTAAATGTTCACTCTGTTAAAAATTAGAATTAATTGGAAAATGTATTTACCATACGTATTTGTCCCCACCACGCTCAACATGTCAAATAAAGTTAACAGCGCATTTTTGTGAAGGAAATCATTTTGGAATATTTATTTTTTTTAATTTTTAAGTGATTAATTAATTTACCCCAAAAATAGTTTTAATAAAAGATAAAACCACATTACTATTCAGTAATACAAAAAAAAAATATCTTACATATTTAGGTCAAGCAGAGCAGGGGCTTGACTTTCCGAGGCCCCTGCCATTTTTCGGTTTTGTCCTTCCCCCTCCTTACATTTAAATTTGATAATTTTAAAAAAGTATCCAGCGCACAAATGTAAGCTCATAGCATATCCAAGGTCCCCTTCAGCCTATCCAAGGCCCCTAATAGCCTAATCTAAGGTCCCTCATAGCATACCCAATTTCCCCTTCAGCCTATCCAAGGTCCCCCATAGCCTATCCAAGGCCCCTCATAGCATATCCAAGGTCCCCTTTAGCCTATCCAAGGTCCCCCACAGCCTATCCAAGGTCCATTTCAGCCGCAGGGGTTGCAGGGCCCACACGATTGCTCTGAGGAAAGTGAAACCTAAATGTTTTAACTAGTATTACTTCCGTTGCTCTCCAATTAAGTGTAGTATGATGCAAAACTAAGTTCAGATATGTGCTAAAATCCATTCTTGCATTTAAAAGTTATCCAAACTTTTCTTGGGGTTAAGATTTAATGGGCGAGACAAAGCGGGTGTAAAAAGCTTACCCTATAGAAGGGGTTCTTAACCGGGGTTCGATCGAACCCCAGGGGCTCGGTGAGCCGATCTCAGGGGTTCGGCGGAGGTCCAAAAAAAAATCAGGAAAAAAATCATATTTTATTTTTCCTATTAAGGAGGGTTCGGTGAATGCGCATATGAAACTGGTGGGGTTCGTTACCCCCCAAAAAGTTAAGAACCACTGCCCTATAGGGAATCAACTGGAATGAAATTAGATCATGTTGGGCTGGGGCGAAGTAAGTGATGTACCTGATCTTTATTACGTCTCATTTTGGCGCTTCCCACCAGAAGTCTGAAATGGGCCATCCCAAACACCAAATCCACAAGTATGCAGCAAATATCAACCCGCATTTTGAATTAATCAAAAATTTCTTTCGAGACCCCCTGTCCTTGCTTTTACACGAGAATTTTCGGAACCTTCTATTTCTGCTCTCCCCCCTCCCCCCCCCCCTCACCGAAAACGTGACAGTAAAGGTGTTAAATCTAAGCTTTTGCCACATGATAACCCTGGGGCACGCCACAACCGGAATGAATTCAGTTTATCTATGATACCGGGATCTTCTCCCGGACGCTTGAAAAATTCCAGCCCCAATCAAATAGTCGTATAGAAAACTGAATTCAAGTACACTCAAAATGCACCCTTTCCGCTCAAGCGTAATAGGCGCCATCGATTTCTGCCCTACTTCCTGATAGACATGACTTTATAGCAACCCCCCCCCCTTTTTTTTTCTTCCGCTCAAGAGTCAGTGATGCTCTCAATTTTCGCCCTCATTCCCGATTTTTTTTTTTTAAAAAAAAGATTTCTAATTTTGGTGCCAGATAGACATGACTTTATAGCAACCCCCCCCCCTTTTTTTTTCTTCCGCTCAAGAGTCAGTGATGCTCTCAATTTTCGCCCTCATTCCCGATTTTTTTTTTTTAAAAAAAAGATTGCTAATTTTGGTGCCAGAAGATACACTGCCTAGTGACCTAGCTAGTATTAGTGGCGCCATGGGTGGGCCAAGATTTTTGCCGCTCTACCTCTAACGTTACAATCTCTGCAGTTGTCCGAAAGTGACGCTTCTCCATACCAAGGGAAAAAATGACACCTGAGCGAACCACTCCAACCGCATCCCTTTTCTACGCCCCTGGCAGAGGCGTAGCTAGAGTGTTTGGGGCCAAGGGAACAAATATTCATTTTAATCCCCCCCCCCCAACCCACGGAGGAAATTGTCTGAAAGAAACACTTGTCAATCATATGACCTTCAACTATTAATCTAAATCTCCATTCTGGCAGAACGCTTTTCATTATAAATAAGTCGATTACTTGACCAGTGGGTTTGGAGAGTTCGCGAACATAGTTGTATTTGTTCATATCCTATTCAAGTTCAATGTTTCCAATTATTCATACGAGCCTGAAACATCTGTCTACCGTGGTTATATTCTTGGATAAAATTTCAATGCCCAAAAAAATCTCAACTTAAATTACATTGTATTGCATCGTTAAGCATCAATTAAAGTAAAATAACTTTTTTTCAAGCTACATTATAAATTTTACCCATATACTCACATACGTAAGGGTGGGAGAGTTATCGTTCCCAGTCATGTTCACTTGACTTCTCGAATAACATAAACAAGGGGAACAAAAAAAAATAGTTTACGTGAACAACCTTGACCTTTGCCCCACACAAATTCACAGTCTCGATATCTCGCGATTTACACCCCAACACAAAATCGATCGTTCCCAAATCAGAGACCAACCCCTTAACGTCCCCAAACTTCTGCGCCCGGAATTCCCAGTTTCAATATGCGTGGTGCGTGATGTTTTCTGGGGTAAAGAAATCAATCAAACAGACAAAAAGGTCAGTTGATTGAGATTCTTAATTAACATTTTTTTATCATTTTAAATGTGTTTTTTATATTAATTTTTTTTAAACATATTTATTCTTTGGTAGACACATGCTGTCAGTGTTTGGTGTCGGACAAATGCTGTCCGTGGTTGGTGTCGGACAAATGCTGTCCGTGGTTGGTGTCGGACAAATGCTGTCCGTGGTTGGTGTCGGACAAATGCTGTCCGTGGTTGGTGTCGGACAAATGCTGTCCGTGGTTGGTGTCGGACAAATGCTGTCCGTGGTTGGTGTCGGACAAATGCTGTCCGTGGTTGGTGTCGGACAAATGCTGTC
>CAXITT010000026.1:468536-503024 GCA_964033795.1 Lymnaea stagnalis | reverse complement strand
TTATTTACATAATAATATTAAAACACTTGTTTTAAAGGTGACTCCTCATTTTGTCCGTATTTTCTCCATTTCGCTTTCCCCCCCCCCCCCCGTGGATCTCAATGTGCATCCTATGGGTACAACGCATTTAATAAAACGTATGGACTCTATAATATAAGTTGGCAGGTGCCATTGTAAAACAGGAAGCTACTTGTCAGCACTAAGAATCTTAAGATACAAGAGCAGACTTTGTGTTTTTATTTGTTACAAACAATATTATTTGATAATTATTACCAACTGAAATATTCCAATTATCATATAATAATTCCATGTAGACGTTGATCCCTCCTGTAACTGACATGACCTTAAGCTGTACAGAACTTGAAATCACTTCTTATAATATATTAATTTCGACTCATTCTACATGAAAATAACTTTTTTTAAAACCCGTATGTAAAAAAAAAAAAATTTTAAAATGGCTATTCGCACCCGGGTATCAGAAGTGAGAGGTTGGGATTAAAAAACTATTTAAATTTTTTTTTTTTTTTTTTGATTTGTAAGACAAAATGAGGTATCAAATGAAAAATAATTGAATGGACTATATGTTTGTAAACTTACTTCTTCAGTTTAACTCAAATAAACTACGACAAACGACATCCGAATGGCATTTAGTCTAAAGGTTCCTGGGTCCTAATGGCGGCAAGCTGGTTCCTTTTCTACAAGCTGGTTCCTTTTCTACAAGCTGGTTATGAACGAGGTTATTTTGAGGAATCATTTTAATTTCTACTGTAACCGACGTTACCGTTGTTATTGTTGGGTTTTTTTTCAATTCGTTTTGGCTTTAATTTAAAAATGTTATTCCCCCCCCCCTTTAAAAGTTATAATTTCGATTTGCTAGACATCATGGGTTGCAATATCATGTGTTAGACATCATGGGTTGCAATATCATGTGCTAGACATCATGGGTTGCAATATCATGTGCTAGACATCATGGGTTGCAATATCATGAGCTAGACATAATGGGTTGCTCTATCATGTGCTAGACATCGTGGGTTGCACAATCATGTGCTAGACATCATGGGTTGCTCTATCATGCGCTAGACATCATGGGTTGCAATATCATGTGCTAGACATCATGGGTTGCAATATCATGAGCTAGACATAATGGGTTGCAATATCATGTGCTAGACATCATGGGTTGCACTATCATGTGTTAGACATCATGGGTTGCACAATCATGTGCTAGACATCATGGGTTGCACTATCATGTGTTAGACATCAAGGTTTCCACAGTCACTCCCCACTAAACTACAATTTGATTAGGGCGGGAAATTCGAAGTCGGGAAATTGGGATCCGACGCCTATCGGGTTGAGAAAAATAAAATTTAAATATCTTTGTACCGGTACAAATGTCTAAACATCTTTGTACCGGTAAAAATGTCAGGGAAGCCCATAAAATAATTTGTGACGTCATTGTCAGACTATTTTTTTTTTAAAATATCCGCAGCAGAAAAGCTACCCCCAGCATCCATGGTTTGATCCCCCTGGTCTATGCGGCGATGTTGTTTGATCTATTCATGTCTTAAGTCATTCCTTTAAACGAACAACCCAGTTCGTCTCTTCCATGGGTGAGGTGACCAGGTGACCAGCATTATTCTATTCCAACAAACCGAACAAAACGTTTTTGAAGCGTGTATTTATATATATATATATATATATATATATATATATATATATATATNTATATATATATATATATATATATATATAGATAGATAGATATATATAGATATATATAGATAAATCTATAGATATATGTAATCTACATCGCATTTTTTTAATGCTTCGTTTTACTTGTTTGCCTTATCATCCTCTTGTTATTTGATCTGTATGTAACATATATCATAATATGATTTGTGTGTGCATGTTTGACATCTGTAGGTCTAAATAACAATCTATATAACATTCTTTTATAAATGAAGTCTTCTTTTCATACATGCATTTCAATGAGTTAAAATAATATGGCATTGCTTTCGTTTCTATTTGTTAAAACTAAGGCATTTAGGAAGTCGATTTCTGTAATTTTTTTACTCATAAATATTTGATACTTTGCAATTCTGAAAAAAACTGTCATTTATCTTACATTTTTCTTTGTAAATAGCTGTTTTTTTAACTGCCTTTTTGTGATGTCAATTATAAATCTTTTCAAAGGTGGCAAAAGAGCAAAATAATTACAGTTCATGTATAAAATGTACCCCAATAAGTCTGAAGACATGGTATGTAAAGTGGAGACAATCCACTTAAATTTATATAATTTATTCATTGATAAAAATCTTATTTTATCTTCCTTAATATTTTCGATCTTTCTTGGTTTTCTCTGTTAAGTTCTTTAATTATTTTTAAAAAAAAAATCTCAATTTTTATATTTTATGGAACATGTCTCATTCCGGAAGTTGTCTCTACCATTCTCCGTTCTCATGACATATATTCAATACTCCTAAGCTAAGCTTGGCGAGAGACGCGTGTTAAAACAATGCTGAAATAAACACCGTTCTATCAACATATTTTTAATCAAAGACTATGTTCTGAGGAGTCGCACAAGTTTGGTTTATTTCCGAATTGTAAATGTTAATGGCCATACAATATGTTGTCCCATCTGTTGTTGTGTAAGTGAAATCTCATTGGCATTATTGTTGTAGATCATGTTTTTTTATTTTTGATTTTGTCAGCCATTTCAAGTTTTAAGAAAACCATTCTAAAAAAAAAAAAGAAAAAAAAAAGACCGGTAGACACTAGTGAGACTTGGACCCTTACCAGAAATGCAGAGAACCTGCTCAATACATATGGGAAAGGAAAATCCTCAGGAAAATATATGGCCCAGTGATAGAAAATGATATCTGGAGAATCTGTACAAACCAAGGGCTATACCAATTGTACAAAGACTCACCCATAATCGCAACAATAAAAAAAAAAATCAAGACTGCGCTGGGCAGGTCACATTGAAAGGATGAAGGATTGTAGAGCAGCAAAGGTGATATACAGGCAGAAACCTAGGGGCAGACGACTCACCGGTCGCCCAATGCTGAGCTGGATTGACGATGTGGAGTAGGATTTACACCAGCTGGGGGTTCGCGCATGGAGGCGGAAAGCCATGGATTGTTCCAAACGGAAGGATGTGGTGGAGCAGGCCAGGGCCTTACATAGCGCCACTGTTGATATTTTAAGAAAAGAGCGGAACTGAGTTTGATGAGAGTGGCAGTCATTAGAGAATGTTAACAAGATACATTTTTACTTGGAATTGAAACAGGTAGTATCTGAGTTATTAAGACGTTATAATGTCATTGAACTAAAAGTGTAAAAATCTAAAACCATAGCCAATAATCCTTTAAATCCAAACTAGGAATACGCCTAGAGGAGCTCCTTCTCCACTCCGTATAATTTTACTATCAAAACGTGGGTGACATCAAGGTCTGGAGTAAATACTTGCTATGGAGTAGCATGAAAGGTTCTCTTCAAATCGCTCCTCTGTTAATAGTTAACTAAAATGTCCGCTTTCTGTACCCTAACTTGGAGAGATCATGCTTGCGTTTGTACCCTAACTTGGAGAGATCATGCTTGCGTTTGTACCCTAACTTGGAGAGATCATGCTTGCGTTTGTACCCTAACTTGGAGAGATCATGCTTGCGTTTGTACCCTAACTTGGAGAGATCATGCTTGCGTTTGTACCCTAACTTGGAGAGATCATGCTTGCGTTTGTACCCTAACTTGGAGAGATCATGCTTGCGTTTGTACCCTAACTTGGAGAGATCATGCTTGCGTTTTTGTATGAAAAATTCTGTAGAGGCATTTCTTTATTTGTTAATACCATGCACTTTGTTTTGGTAACAGTGAGGTTGGAATTGACCTTTGACATGTCCCATTTAAGGTTATAGTGGGAGACTTCTCAATGTGATAACAAATTAATTACTCACTTGTAAAAAAGAACGCAAATTTACCCGTGTTTGTTATATTCATTGTTTTGGACATTTCTGTCGAATTTTTGTGAACAAAAGAAAAACCCATACAATTTGAATAACTATAGACATGGCAAAATTTAATTCAGTGATTGTATTATCTCGGTAGCACAGCCAGGCTGGTGGCACTGTAGCAAAGCAAGGATGGTAGTACGGTAGCAAAGCAAGGCTGGTATGACAGTACAGGTAGCAGTTGGATGACGGTAGTACAGCAAGGCTGGTATGACGGTAGCACAGCAAGGCTGGTATGACGATAGCACAGCAAGGCTGGTATGACGGTAGCACAGCAAGGCTGGTATGACGGTAGCACAGCAAGGCTGGTATGACGGTAGCACAGCAAGGCTGGTATGACGGTAGCACAGCAAGGCTGGTATGACGGTAGCACAGCAAGGCTGGTATGACGATAGCACAGCAAGGCTGGTATGACGGTAGAATCGCAGGCTGGTATGACGGTAGCACAGCAAGGCTGGTATGACGGTAGCACAGCAAGGCTGGTATGACGGTAGAAAAGAGTTGGATCTCAATTTAGCCAATTATTTGTGTCCCAAAATTTGTTTAGAAAGAAAGAACACCACTGTGACTGCCTACTGAGTATATGTGTAGGCTTATGATTGTGAAAAATTGAAGAATTCGCCCACAGGAAAAAAAACTTGAAAACTATATGCTTTTGTCTTATTTAAATCATGTTTTCCAGTGTCTGAAAACATGTTTTTGGCTGGCTGCTCTACAAGTAATTGTATTGTTACTGTGGAAGGATTCAGAACCCCTATGATATTAACTGTACCCAAATCAAAATTACTCAAATATTGTACTCTACCACAAAATTGTGTCTTTCTCCGCCAAATATATAACTAAATGAATGTATAAAATACTAATGTTAAAAAATCCAGTAGCTTCTGTAAACTGTTATGTCGTGGTTTTATATTTTCAATATGACTCGTTTTGTGACGATAAAAGTAAAAGATTTGAAGATACCAAGACATGAATTTATGTTATGGTTCAAGTGTCACTCCCCCCCCCCCAACCAGTCTTTTCTTTCCCTTTTTTTTTTAAAGACTAAGACTTATATCACATGTATCACATCTTTGGGAGGTATTGTCCGGATATAGTGTTCCGTGTTCCTGACAAGAATCGCTTTTGTCCACCTGCACATCCCAAGACAACCACAAGAAGTTATTAAGATACAACAAATGACCAAGCCATTAGAAGTCAAACCCCTTTTATTTAATTTGAAACACCCATAAGAAAGTGAAGTGAGCATGACATATGTGACATAAATGACACACGTATTCCAAACATGTTGGCATTCTTTGTGTCCACGGGACTTTGTGCATACCTGGCGTTTTGGCTCAAAAATCAATTACATCAGGTGAGTGCAGGAGGAAAATGTGAAAATGAGATTTGTACATTTTATATGCAGAAAATGATTAATGTTAAAATGATTATTTGGATTGACATTTTGTTGCGTCATGTTAATGGTTTAGCTTTCAAAATGGTTGCCTGGACCGGCTCGTCATTAATGGACTTTAAGTCAAGATGGGTAGGTTGTCTAGCAATAGATACAGGAAGTCTGATGTTCTCAACTGGTAGTAGACAGCACAGTTTGAGTTGACATTTTCAATTAGAAGAATGGTTGAACTAATACTAGAGGCAACTAACAGTGGCGTCATGAAAACTGTGATGAAATATTCTCAAGTTCTAGTGTCACCAAATACCAGACAGAAATATTACTTCAGAGAAAGGTTCAATTGGGTTGTTGTAACAAATATGTTACCTTAGACAACTGTTCAATTGGCTATTGTAACAAATAAGTCACCTGTACCTAGGAAAAACTGTTCAATTGATTGTAACCAAAGTTTTACCTTAGACAACTGTTCCACTTGTTATGGTAACAAATATGTTACCTTAGACAAAGTTCCATTGGTTATGGTAACAACAAATATTTGATTAGGAATAAAATCACTTCAAATTACCAGTATCCAAGTAATAAATGCACAGTTTACAGATACATAAATGATACCAAAGTACAGTTTTTATACATATTTATATTATTCAAGCTCATAAAGCCAAAACTGTTAAAAAATTATCTTTTAATAAATATAATAAATTTGACATTGAATTCTACTTTTGATTACTGTACAAATCAATCTTCAATTGTTTTTTGTTTTTTTACATAGTGATACTTGTAATTGTAACTTGTAAGAAAATCTGACGATTTTTACATGAGTTCATAAAGTAGCTAGCAAAGATAGCACTACAAAGTAGCTAGCAAAGATAGCACTGGGACTGGTAAAAGATGACGGGATACCCTCACCCAGAGTTGAAGTAAGGGAATCAACCCCCTATACAATATCAACAGTTGACCCTTGTGTGTCTAACTTTTTTGTGATTTTTTTAAACCTCTTACAGTTACAATCCTTTGCAAAGGGGCATAACTCCCATAAACTGATATCAGTAGTCAAGATATAGTCATGCACCAAATTAAGTTTTCTTTGAAAAATCTGTGAGCACAGTTTTGATGTCAAGAGCAATAGTAATAATTGAAAAATAATATTATAACCCCTCTCCTCTAACCATTTGTAGTTAGAGACTGTTACAGATGTTAACAACATTAAACTGTTACATTCTAACGAGAGTATTGGGCATGAAACGTCTTTCCCAGGTAGTTGTCAACTGCAGCCTTACAAGCAATTATGCCTTATCACGACTAAAGCAACAGTTTAACAACCAGAGATTGGACCCCAGATGTGGATGATGGTAAAATTTAATGCATCCTATCTGTAACTGAAAAGTAACGCTTGATGTGTGAGACAATTTTATGAAATTGTAGAACTTCAATTAATGTGACTTTATCTAACTAATTAAACAAGGAAGATTGTGGGTAACACAACGCAACATTCAATTGGTTTGACATAATTTTATAGTCCTTGACAATCAGCCTATTTAACAACATCAAAAAAAAGCACACAGTCTTCTAAGATTTAATGTCAACTAAATGAATCCAAAGTTATTTATGTATTAATTAAAAAAATTAAAAAGCAGAGCTCCGCAACCTTGTTTCACTCTATCAAGAAATTAGATGAAAGATTTTCACTGCCATCAGTTTGGACAGGTTTTTAAAAAAATTTATATAGTAGTGTGGTGTAAAATGTAGTGTATAAATTTGTAAATGACCAGCAATGAACACCAAGTTGAACTATCACACAGTATAGGCATGAAAAGCATGTGCTTGAATAAAGGCCAAAGCGCAAAGGGACAACGTTACTGGTTGTCACTTAAAATTTAAAAATTATAACGTGCTGAGCCGTTTGACTTCACACCTTTTGACAGCTCGTTATTTAACCAATCCTTGTCGCTTTGGTTTCAACAGATTTGTATGGTCTTGGCATATTTTTCATCATCTTAGGGTAATTTTTGCAGCGGCACACCTAGTAACGTCTCGCGACACATCAGTTGCGGAGCTCTGAACTCAAGGATCACATATGTCACATACACCAGTACATTCAATGATACAACATTTTATTTTTCTAACTAAACTGTATAACTATGTTCGGCTAAGAAAATCAAAACAAAACAAAAAAGCATCATAATTTATAAAATCAAAATTTATATACTTTTACTAAATGAATTTAACAAAAACAGAGCAGTGAGCAGATTCATTTTTTGTAAAAGTAGAAGGAAGAAATAAAAATAAACGCTAATAACAAAAATTTAAATAGTTATAAAAAAAAACAAAATAAGTATTTAAAAAACAAAAAATTTAAAAAGGGTTTTCAACTCAAATTATTCTCAAGTTTTTTTTGGTATGAACCTGCTCCTAAATTCACCACTTGATTTAAACATCAGTTTTATAGCAATGGTTGTTGTGCGAAGTAAGCAGCACACACAAAGATTGTTGCAGTGATGGCAATCTCCAGGATCACCATAAGTAAGTGGCTTCATACAGACTGACTGGACGTTTCCCAGCAACAACTAATTAGCCTGAGGCTCATCAATTAAGGAAACCAAACAATTTGATGAGAGTGTGACAAACAAAAGAGGAGCAAAAACCAAGAACTTCTATGAGGGAATGGTCTTCTGATATCACAGATAAATCACTTCTAGAGTAAATGGCTATTCATTATTTACAATCATATTGACACAAAACATCACAATCAGTTCTCATGAAGAATCAGTGAATAAAATGGACCCAATGAGAATTAATTGAGAGCTTTGGCTAAATAAAGATATGATTTGGCAAAGCAAAATAAATCACTTCTACAGTCAAACAGCATTGCTAACTTATTCCCGTAAACGACGTATGAAGGAAACGTATACAAGACTCTTTGATGCCATGATTCAACAAGCAGTAAGCAAACGAAGGAATACATTTTTAAATAAAAGAACTAATTGTAAAGATCAGGTAGGCACCTAAAGTAAGTCCTAAAAATGTCCAATCATTTCAATGAATTTTTTAGTCCCAACTTCATTTGTTTGTATGAAACAAGCATAATTATCAAATAAGTCTCTCTTAAATCGGAAATAACATTAGTTCAAACCATAGAGAACAATAAAAGAAGACTACGTATCAGACATATAAAACAGAACAATTGCAGGCAACCATTATAAATACTACACATTAAATACACGAGTCCTCTATCTAAAATAATAATATGGCAGCCATTGAATCCTAATCCAAAAAAATTTCATCCGATTTTGTTTTTAATTAGAAGGCATGGGTGTCGGCGGAAGCCAAGATTCAGAGATTCATTGAAGTTACAGTAATGGTTATTCACAAACAAATACCTCTATAAATCCATAATGGTAAACCAACTGCCGTTGTGTCATCTCCAGGAAGTTTTCTTACAACAGTAGTAAAGTTTGCCCAGACTTGCGAGTGGAGAGAGGGTTTACAAACCTTAGGTTGTGCTAATGTTAAATACATCTACCTATGATTATTTTTTAGAAAATTCATGAAAATGCCTCCGAGAGTGGCATCAGTAAACATCCCCATTTGAACATTTCTAATCTATCAGAGAGTGGTAGCTGTAAACATCCCCATTTGAACATTTCTAATCTATCAGAGAGTGGTAGCTGTAAACATCCCCATTTGAACATTTCTAATCTATCAGAGAGTGGTAGCTGTAAACATCCCCATTTGAACATTTCTAATCTATCAGAGAGTGGTAGCTGTAAACATCCCCATTTGAACATTTCTAATCTATCAGAGAGTGGTAGCTGTAAACATCCCCATTTGAACATTTCTAATCTATCAGAGAGTGGTAGCTGTAAACATCCCCATTTGAACATTTCTAATCTATCAGAGAGTGGTAGCTGTAAACATCCCCATTTGAACATTTCTAATCTATCAGAGAGTGGTAGCTGTAAACATCCCCATTTGAACATTTCTAATCTATCAGAGAGTGGTAGCTGTAAACATCCCCATTTGATCATTTCTATCTTTAAATGGGCTTGAGACGTGAATGTCATAGATTTCATCATTATCATATTAATGCTATTCCATTAACTGTTCAAATTTCAGCAATGAATTATCTACTACTGGTTTTCATTCATTTTTCTTCTTGTCTTTATATCTGTAATGTTTTCCTCCAGCTTTTAGCTCTGTCATAATATCATCTCATATTATTTTAACATATAACCATCTACCATGTATAGAGGTAATTATTCAGAATAACCTGCAAAAAAAAAAAGATGCATGCAACTTACGTTCATAATATTATCAATAAAATACAAACATATTAGAATTGCTATGTAATACTCAAATATAGAGACAACCGGGTTTCTAAAGCTTACGAGGTATCTTAAGTATGGAGAGAACCGGGTGTGTGTATGGCACTAAGACATGTTTCATGTGACTAGACAGCAAATCACTTCCAACAACAACCGGTCTCGGATGTGAGGAGCCGATGACAACAGTTCTAATTTACAACAATGGCAACAACCAACAAAAAATGTATGACTGACAAGGAACGAAGGATGACTGTCTAGCTAAGTTTGACTGACATTGCACAATGATATGATGGTGAAAACAACAGAGTATCCAATAACTGAGAACGACAGTCAACTTATGTCCCAGGTCTTATTTATAATGTGCCTGGGTTGGAGAGGGGAGACCCATCTTACATGATGGGGATCAACACAAAACATTTGAAGTAGTGAGGGAGAGAATAGAGAGAATGGTGGACAGTCAGTGGTCATGCCATAATGCATATACACTGGACTGATGACCATCCTTGTCAAACATAAATAGTGTTACATTTAGGGTGGGTATTTCAAGTTTAGGGTTGAGGGGAAGGGTGAATAAGGCTGCTAATGTGTGAGCTGTGGCACAGCAGTGACCATGAAGTAGTGGCCATCCAGTGACCATGAAGCAGTGGCCATCAAGAAGTGTGTGAATGGGAATATATAGGGGTGCCACATTCAATTCCATGACAGTTATGTTTTTTAGAATTTTGTTCTTTAAAAATTTGAAATCATTTATTGGCTTCCAGGCCATTCAAAAGGAAAATTTGGAGTTGGAGGCACAAAGTTATCCAACTCTATATGATATCACGTCATCTATAATAAGGTAAAATTTAATTGTAGTGAGGGTCAGACTATGCCAAGTAACTTGGACTCTATTCTACAATGCTGATAACAGTGAAACATCAAGTACTCATAAAATTAGTCTAAATTTCAACAGTAGTCAAGCTCTATATATAAAACAGCAGTGATAGAATGTGCTCTAACATAATTCAAAACATAATTGACTTTTTGAAAAAAGACCAAGTCATATTTCATTTCCTTCTTAAATGTGTACATGTCATTCATCTGATATTCCTTTACCAGACAAAAATAAAAAACGCGAACCAATTCAAAACGTGGCAAAAATAACTCAATGAAAAAAAGGACATCAATATGTATAAGGGTTCCGCAGGTCAGATAGGCCAAGTTAACTTTCTAAATAAACACACAATAATTAACATTAGTTATCTCTAATAAATAGAATCCTGGCAAACTTTGCCATCCCACAATAAACAATCCCTTTTTCAAAGGTAAATACATTTCCTATGTCAGAGACTAATAATTGTCCCCCATAGTCATTGGACTGCCCCCCCCCACACACACACACAATGTTGGGAAACACTGATCTAGATAATCTTGTAGCTTTCATTTCTTTACAATGTATACAAATGTATGCAGTTTTTTTAAATTAAATGGCTACTCTGGTCTTATGAAATGACAGATACTAACATATTCATACAATTAAAATGTGTCCATTTATTTGTAGGTTGTTGCTCACATTTTTGGTCCTATATTCATATAATAGTGAGGTGGGAACCTAACCTATAGTCAACACCTAACAATGCCTTCAAGATACTAAACAAACAGTTATTTAAACATGAAAACTACTTATTAAAATGTTCATAAAATAACCAATGATTTTCAGCCACTTTTTTTTTTTAAATGGTCACTAATATATTTGGCCACTTGTTTACTGATCACTAATATAACATTTGGCCACTTGTTTACTTATCACTAATATGACATTTGACAACTTGTTTACTTATCACTAAATATGACATTTGCCACTTGTTTACTGATCACTAATATGAAATTTGGCCACTTGTTTACTTGAACCTAACACGTGAACCTCTGATGTGGCATTGGGACAGAGGGACATAAATCAACAAAAAACAAATAAAATTACCCGTACATTCAGCAACATTTATATGTTTATCAAGATGAAATAGTTAGAGTAATCTTTCCCTGCAAACAATAACTTTTGAAGTGTGGACCCAAGGGACAAATGTTAGTTTTAGATGTCAGGTTGATGTGAGGTGTGATGACAATGGTGCATGGAGTTGATGATGACAATTTCCCCTGAAAACAGTGGCGCCACTGTGACTATCTATGCACAGTTCATTATAAATCAAAACATCAAATCAATAGCGTCATTGTTTTAAGGTTATGCAATGTTAGGTTCCAATGAAACGGATCTTTCACATGTAGGAATTAAAAAACCCAAGCCAGACTAAAATAAGACATGAGGTGTTAGATCATGGTTTGATGCTTGACATTTCTTTAAGTTTAAGAGCTGTCATAAAATATTATGAATGTCAAAGTGTTCAAATGTTCGAGATCAGGAAAAAATGAGGTGTTTTATTCCTTTTTTAAATTGTCAATTGCTGCATAAGTACAAAAGCTTTTAAATCTGATCCAGCAAATTTTTCAGCCTGATTATAAAGGCAAAAATTGTGACAAATTCTATGTCATACATTTGTGTTTTAATGGTTTAATGTTTTAACTTACTGATCAATAATTAACAGCATTACACTAATTCATCAACTTTTTCAAATTATTATATCCCAAAGGGATATTAGTCAGGCTTTGCTTGGAGTGCAACAAAAATAGTGCATATGAATTTCAACAAATTTGAGGGAATCAGAAAACTCCAATAACTCATTCTAATTTTTTTCTTATATGAAAATCATGGCATTGCGCCAAAATCTACAAAACCAAAAAACTGTAAACACAAGGAAACACATCTATTATAAAACACTGTTGACACACTAAAGCAACTAACTCCAGTGAAGCTAACTTCTTCCCTTTTGAGGACACAAACAAATGGTTTAAGTAGTGACGGTGTTATAAATATAAATTTAAAACAAGTCAATCAAAATTCTGTGGCAATAAAAGTATATATCATGCCTTTATGGTATCAGCAGTAACTCATTTGCTAATAGAGATCAATACTTCCCTAGAAGAGTTCATTGGTTAAAAGGAATCTAATGCCCTACTGAATATTTTACATCAAACTATTAACTGTCACAGTGCTAATTATTTATAACACTGGACTGTATTTAATTAATTCTTTAGAAGTAAACAGAGAGGTATCAGTGAACTGTCACAGGGCTAATTATTTATAAGACTGCAGTGTATTTAGAAGGATACACAAATGTATCAGTTAATGCCACATATGAATATTTTTGTAGTAATGAACTGAGCTTATCCTTCATGACAAAAATTTGTGTAGCAAATATGCACTGAATATTCAAAGTAATGTATTAATAAAAGGGATTAATCTCTCGTAAAAGTGTTAATGCAAAAGTCAAAAATTAGTTAAATTTCATATAGCTTATTTATTTCACATACCGGTAATAATCTTCTTTAAGGTGTTTGTAGCGCAGTCATAAATTAATCTAAGTCAAAGAAATGAAGAGAAAAGTATCTTACGACAGACTTTAAATGAAAAAAAAAAAAAAATCAACTGATCACACTCAAAGTGCTAAGATGTCAGTGAAGATTTACTGCCATGTTGCCTTGTCTTTGGTTCTTATCATTTAAGTATGGTAAAATATAACACATCCTACGAAAAATAATGTGTAATCAACAACAAAGTTCATCATACAGTATTTGACATATGCTCTTTCAAATGAATTAATTGTTTGAATTAATATTTTCTTTTTGAATAGGGTCAAATATTAGCCATTTCATGTTTTCACAAAATAAAATATTTAAATGAAATGACTGGTTGAAATCAATGTTAAAAAAACAACTATTTTCCCATTCATTCAAACAGAATAACATTGCTACAATGCAGCCATTATAATAAGCCATTATAGTTTCTAATTTTGCTACCACTATGTTTAAGGCATGACAGACTCTCTGAAGATGCACACAATTTACTGCAGTTCAACTAGTTGCCAGTTTATAAGCTACAGCATTAAAAAAAAAAATGAAAGAGGAAGACACCATAAAGATTTTCACATAACTCTGCCAAGCAAATAATTTTTTTTTAGACAGAGGGTCAAAGACAACAAATGTTACTGATATGTACCAATTTAATTACAGCGCTACTATCAGTGCCATTATTAACTTTATCTTTAACTTTGATATCCTATACAAAGGAAATAAATCATCCCTCAATGTAATTTAATAAATTTTAAAAATATCGCAACAAATTTTAAGAAATTTAAAATCACAGGATAATGAAATAATGAGTTAATTACACAAATGGTAAACAAAGAAAAGCTCTGTTGGGTATCATAAGCTTGCTCAACCAAGAGTAAAAGGCAATCAGTCAAGCAGCCAATGATGACGTAAATATGGAAGTGATTAAATTATGATATAAAGTAACAAAAGTTGAAAGAAATATCAGGAAAATGTAACGTAGCAGTAAGTCATACAGTCCAACAGAAGTCATTGGTTGGTTAATTTTATCACAAGAACATGAAGATCATCACAAGGTAACAACCAAATCAGCAAGTTCAGTTTTAAGAAAGCTGTTATCACCCCCACTAGCAGTCTCTACCATCATCTGTACCATTTAATATATGGCCATCGAGAACAACATAAAGTATAGCAGGTAGGTGTTAACTGCAAGCCTTCAGGATTATGTAATATCAGACAGTTTTTTTTTTTTACTCTTAAAAATCGATGAAGTGATTCAAAATCAATTAGATTCAGAAAAGTTTTTTCTAATATAATTATGGAGGTAAATTTCCAAGTATTCATTACAATGCACATTGAACAAAGCAATTCAAAATTTAATCATGCCAAAAGAAAAAATAATAATAATTAAGTGATTCATCAATGGTCGTTCACTGACAGCTAAAAGGAACAACTTCAACATTGAAATATCTACATATATAAATACACATTTGTCTGAACAGAACTGCACATAAGCGCATGAGGTTAATTTGTGCAACATTGCATTGTGGATGAATTTCTGAAAGTGCAATCCACAAATGCTGCACTTAATCATATACAACTCGTTATTGATGAGGAACTGGTCAAACATCATTCTTTTAGTGAACACATTAAAATTCAACACTGATATCTAACAAATCGATTAACTATTAGGATTAGCTAAAGGCATCCATTACCCCATACAATCTATTTATTTATTTATTTAAAAATTAGGTATTATTTTCTACTGTGATATAATGTTAATCTATTCAAGAATTTTCCTATAATTTATGTTTATGGAAGCTACTCTAAATACATTTCTGACTTTACCTTTTTCCATAAATTGCCCTTTTTATTTTTCCTTCCTTCTTTTTTTTCCTTTTTCTTTTTTTCTTTGTGTTAAATTTGTAACTTTTTAAAAATTCAGATTCCTGAAGCCAAAGTTTTCCCAAGATATAAATGATGAAGTATGAACCTTATGCAGATGCATAGTCATCATTATTTTTATGTATCTTTGACTTGTTTAAATGACCTATTAAACATAAAGGGTAACAGCATTCAGCTTTTATACTTGATGAAAGAGAAAAACATCTTTTAAGTATCTAGAATTTGACAATTTCAAACCTGAAATCTAGAATTGGAAAACTGAAAAAAAGCTGAGTTGTTCATAACCCAAATATCAAAATCAACATTAATAATTAATTATATAATAAATAATTCTTACTGAAAAACCACGAAACCTCAATATACAATCTAACCCTGACTGTGATTATGAAACATTGTGAAGTAGCCCATAAAATTAAGTCCTATCAAACAGTGAATATTCCTATAAAATCACCAGTGCTAATGCAAGTATCTATAACATAACCTGTACCAATGCAAGGATGTGCAGGTCTGCACTTAAAGAGTCTGCCTTGTCTCAATCATTTGCCTCCTTTGCTACAGTTTGCAGAACAGCTATCTGGGGCTCTATGTAAGCTCTTTAGTAAAATATGAACCTTTGATGAGAAAAAGAGGAGAAATAGACCAGTCAGTTTTAAAAGTAGCCAGCAATTTAAAAAACAATTAATTTGTATTTTCTCAGTCTTAAATTCTTTAAACGTATGTTGATCCTTGTTCAAAATTAAGCATTTTTCTATTCTCATTACACTATTCTAATAAAATAAAGCACATATCAGTTATGTGTGTGTCTTCAAAAGAAAAAAATTCAGACAATATGAATTTGCAAGTGGTGTAAAATTATTGCTAGTGGCAAGAGCCATTGGATTAAGGTTGCCAAATTATCATTATACAAAGACCCTGTTCTTCATAAAAATCAAGCTTTTTTTAAAAAATCAACAAACCTCTTCTAGCAGGTGAATGTTAGCTTCCAAAACACTGTGAAGCTGACGAACTACTGCAGTATGAGTCTCAGTCTGCAACCAATATAAGTTGCTCATTGCTCTGTCTCTGGGAACACAAGTCAACAAACATGAAAATATCCAGCAAGCAAGACAAAGTTCTAAATTAAAAACTGTCAAAAATCTTATGTAAAACAAAACCGCAGACCTGTTTACCCTCAAACTCTTAAAATTGTACAACATCATCACAAAATCGTTCAATACATTATCTTAATAGTAGAAAAATAAACATAAAGTATATATAATGTATACACCTCAAATTCGTACATTGTACCCCAAAATCGTAAGAGTGAACAGGTCTGAAACGGTTAAGTTTACAACAATGATAATATCCAAAATGGTTCAGAACTTTAAATCCCAATTTGAAAGGAGTGAAAAGGGAGAAGGAGCTCAATATACGCTACTTTAGATCAAGGAAATAGGTGAAACAAAGGATGGGAAAATCTTCAAAAGGGAATGCAACAAAACAACATTCATTGTTTCGTTGCATTCCCCTTTTCAGGTTTTCCTATACTTTGGTTCACTCATTTCCTTTTTTGCTAACCTGATTGCAGTCTCTCCCCTTATTACTACTTTAGATCAAACATCAGCCAATTTTTTTTAAAGGTGAAAACCATTATTTTTTTTTTTTAAAGTGTAAGACAAAAAATATTTATTTTGATTAGGATTATTTGTCCCTAAAAACAAAGAGTGTTAAGTTTTGAGCTGCTTTTAGTATCTAAAAAAATTCAATATTTGTTATTTCCCCACCTAAAACTAATAGAAGCATGCGGTGTCCAAACATTTCTGATCTCCAGTCTGCTTTGCAGTAAGAGTATCTTGTAGGTAAGTCCCATGGCTGACAGGAACAGAAACAAGACACTGAAAAAAGAAAATTTGAAAAATTATAAAACACAATTTCTGCTGACTTTCAAGCTTTTAACAAAATATTTTGATCTGACTACATAAGAAGCACAGTTATCTCGTTGAAGTGGTGGAAAAATAAATATGACATGCTAAAATATCATTTGCTAATTTTGCAGCAATAAATTTGTTATATCTACAATATTGTTGCGTTGGTTTATACTATTTAATTTTCAATTTTACTGATGCTGTTTTTTCGCAATTATTAAATAAAATAGTTTTTTTTAAGAGGCAGAATTTCTTTACTGCTGCTGTAATATTGAAGATGAAATAAATATAAAATAACATTGAGTAATTGTTTTTACCCAGTTACAGAGTACTGGAATTTTACATGTCTTTTTTTTCATATACTTACAGAATAGTGCAAATACAAAGTAGCATGTTAGTACCAGGTATTCTGGAAAGGAGAATATATATTGTGTAAGTCAATGCAGGTAAGTGTGGTGGGATAGGTCTCAAAAAAATTATTTTTTTAAAGTTTTCTTGAATTATGAGCTTATTAGATCATGTCTAAGCAACCAATGAAAAATAAATATTAAGAGGGAGATGACGTCAATATGTAACTATGGACTTACTTTTGGAGTTTTAGTGAAAATGAATAGAATGTATTCATTGCACTTCTGCAGTTCAAACCTGACAACAAAAATTTATCAACTTTGGTCAGTCATGAGAACTAGGGCACTTAACAAAGAATAGCAGAAAACAGCTTAGTACACTTTATAACAAGGATTTAGTCCACTTCACTTTTCTCTCTTTCTAACCCTCTCTGACATTCTTATTTGACCCACGCGAATCTCTTCTAACCCTCTCTGACATTCTTATTTGACCCAAGCGAATCTCTTCTAACCCTCTCTGACATTCTTATTTGACCAAGAGAATCTCTTCTAACCCTCTCTGACATTCTTATTTGACCCAAGCGAATCTCTTCTAACCCTCTCTGACATTCTTATTTGACCAAGAGAATCTCTTCTAAACCTCTCTGACATTCTTATTTGACCCAAGCGAATCTCTTCTAACCCTCTCTGACATTCTTATTTGACCCAAGAGAATCTCTTCTAACCCTCTCTGACATTCTTATTGGACCCACGAGAATCTCTTCTAACCCTCTCTGACATTCTTATTTGACCCAAGAGAATCTCTTCCAACCCTCTCTGACATTCTTATTTGACCCACGAGAAGCTCTTCTAACCCTCTCTGACATTCTTATTTGACCCAAGAGAATTTCTTCTAACCCTCTCCGACATTCTTATTTGACCCACGAGAATCTCTTCTAACCCTCTCTGACATTCTTATTGTACTCACAAGAATCTCTTCTAACCCTCTCTGACATTCTTATTTGAGCCAAGAGAATCTCTTTTCTTTTTTTATCAAGAATGTTGCTTTGCACCAAGGTGACCTGATTTTAACTCTTATCAAGCTTGCAGTACGCTTTTGATAGGTGTGACACAATACTACTTTTATATTATTTATCCAGACCTGTTTACTCTTACGATTTTGGCATGCAATGTACGATTTTGAGGTGTTTACATCATATATATACTGCACTTTTTTTTTTCTATATAGAGAATGTAATGAACGATTATGTGATGATATTGTACGATTTTTGAGAGTTTGAGGGTAAACAGGTCTGTTTATCTACTCACATGGCTGAGAGCCAGTTTGCCTGACAATCAGGGAAGGATCTGAATGCCTTAGGACATCCACATCAATTTTGCGATGTGTTCCAGAGAGTAAGACTCTGTCCAGTTGATCCTCCGCATTAATATCATCTTCTGTTGTGTCACTCTCTGTGCTGTCACCACTGTGAGAGAGACCTAACACACTAGCTCGTTCATGTCCAACATCTCCTAATATCTGAAACACATTTATATCGATTGATTTTGAACTGATCAGCAACTTCATAAATGTTTTCACTTAATACTACTTAATTTATTTAATTATAACATTTTCTTAACATTGAGACATAACTTCAGAAATTTAATATTGAAATGGTTGAAACTTTAATGAGGTGTTTATCAAATTTTTTTGGTTACATGCTAATCCCACTGGATTATTTGTAAAACACTACTGAAGATGAACACATTCTCCATCTCAAGAAGTTACAGTGTCTAATGTGAGCTGATAAAAAAACAGTTTGTGGAACTATACATGCAGTTTCATACATTAACATATAAATGATATATTTCCATTTAATAGTACCATTTGAATTACATTGATGGCATCTGTCTTTCTTTTACATTTACATGCTTCATCATGCATGACTCGCTCAAGTTGAAGCATTCAAAATTTCCCCATCAGATTGCTTTTAAAAAAACATTTTTGAATTTGGCCCAAATGATAATAAAAGAGAGAGATTTTTATGTTTTTAATGCCACCTTAACCAATTTAACTTCAAGCCATTCAGTCAACCTTTGTAGATATTAAAAATTTCAATTTTAGACAATTTTCACCAGAATAAGAAGGAACAAATTGCTTTAGTTTATCTCAGATTAGGGCTGCATTTCTTTAATCTGTAGAACTGATAGATTTAAATTATAGAGAAATATATAATTAAAAGATATTGTGTATTTTGACCAACAATTAAGTTTATGTGGTACTAGCTAACACTTATTCTATTTTGGTATAAAAGCAGACTGCATTGAATGGAAATAACCTGCTTTGTTGACAGAGTGAAACAAGTGCTTTTACAAATATGGAGTTGTGTGCAGAACAACATAGATGCTCAGATTTTATTTAAAACTTGAATAGAGAGCCTCAAAGATAGTGAAAAGCAATATATATTAACTGATTAGTGGCATAATTTCAGCAATATTCAATTAATATAAGGCAATTCAGATGAATTTAACACCAATTTAGAGTTTTTAAAAGCTAAAATTATTATATCACAGAAAATATTAAAAACTTAGAGAGAGAAGTTGTGAGACAGGCTTGATTATTTAACCACAAGGAGTATCAATGGTTCAACTGCAACTGATTGGTACAAATCAAATATACATTTCTTGGGATCCAAATGTATTGTTAAGAATGAGCCACTTACTTCACAATTCAATCAATTTTAATTGCTGAACTAAACTTTAGCTTTTATTTCTTATGAGCCTGAACAAATAAGTTTGACAATGTTTATGAGTGATACCTACACTGGCTGCCATAGAATCTTGAGATCAGGACAACTGTTGCAACTAATTTAACAATCAAAAAGAGGGGTACACTTGAGTTACAAGCTATGTTATGATACCTTTAGTTGAAAATTGCGAGAAATATGTTTGATATTTCAACAAAATAAGACCTATTGAACTCAACACATAGCATGTAGAATACCTCAATACCTCTCTAGCAAAGTTCATTTGAAACTTATGCCTTTTACCACGAATGGGGCTTGGGCCATCTTCAAGAATTTACCATTTATCTCGGTAATGTGCTTTCCTTTCTAATTGCTTCCAGGTGTATCTCATACTTTGTGCGTCTGCTGATAGCTCGTGTCTCTTTATATTCTTTGGCCTTTACCTCTTCCTTTTTCCCCAGAGGATTCCGTTAGGGATTGTCTGGTGATGTTATCGGGGGGCTAAAAAAGAGTGTGCCCTATCCACCTCCATCTTTTCCTTATGGCGTCTTCAGTGTTAGGCACTTGGTATGTCCTCTCCAGTAGTCTTTGTTGGTGATGATTTTTTGCCATTTAATGTTTTATTTATTTGTTAAGCATCAAATTATTTCTAATTTAGTAATTTAGTCCGCATTCTTAAAATATGAGTGTTATAATACTTATGATGAATAATAAATATACACGCATGAATATAGAATAAAATTTAGCACTGCCTCCATAATAAGATTTTATTAAGCAATATAATTATATTAAGCATTATAGCATTAATATATGAATGGTCAACTTATGTAGTGATTTTTGGAAGGACACCCATTTTTTGTAAAAGCAGTATTGAAAAACTAAACTAAACTAATCATCGAAACTTCCACCAAATGACTAAATATGACAACTGCAAAAGAATGTTTAATAAACAAACTACTCCAATATGTTCAGCCAAATATTACAAACTTACCAAATCTTGGTTAAGTTTCCACAATGATACCAATTTTTTGTAGGTGGAATCTCTTGAGATGAACGATCCAAAAACATACTGTAAAAAAAAATATGATAGTCTCATTTTCATATTTTTAAAATTCTTACTTAATTGGAACTCCAAAAACATATTTTGACAAATTTTATTAACAATTTAAACTGCCTCAAATTCTTGATTAATCTCAACTTAATGAACTGACAAAGATTTATTATATTAACGTTCACTACAAATATATACTGAAAAGAAAATTGGAATATTTTATGGTTTTATCTTGTATTTAATTAATCTCCAGAAGTCAAAATTATTATAAACAATAAATATTTAAACTAAGTTCTTATTGATTTCAAAATCAATTTCCAAAATGCATTCCATTAGTTAAAATTAGTTTTTAGCCACAGTCTAGATGCTCACTCATACCAAGTTGTTGAGAATTATAGTTTAACAGAAAAAAAAATCTATTTAAAAAAAAATTTGGTTTCAAGTGACAAACTTATTTAAAGGGTCTCGTGCATGTGAATGTTGTAAATTTATGTGATGACAGAGTCTCAAAAGTAAAAATATTTTCATACACAAAACGAAGCAATGCTTTTGTATATCCTATCTTGGATCAATAAAAGAAATTTTAACTCCTTGTAGTTAAGCCCTTGGTGACAAAATACATTCCTATATCTAATGTAACATAATTAACCAAAACTTAAATAAGAAAGACTAGCATATTAATACAGATACCAGTCCTTAACTTTATTTTCAAATAAGGGATCTGAGCTTGCAGTTCAAAATGCCAAAGTACACTCAAGAACCTAACAGCTATTCTGACCACAAAATGAGTCACAGAATGTTTTGCTACATACCAATTTTAAGAAACTACAAAAACACAAGGACTTTCAAAACTGAAAACAATATATGTACAATGCAATCAAGGCAACCTCCAATTTATTTTGAATCAATAAAAGCATCTTATGTCCTAACTATTCCACATCAATCTAAACCAGAACTTTTTGCTCAGTGAGTCATCATATACTGTTTAGTTGCCAGGTTATAATACAAATAAAAAAGGTACTTGTGGGCATTTTACCAAACAATGAGATGGGCATCGTGTGATCCATAGAATCTTATTTAATGATGATTCTCCCTCTGAGGAATCTTCTTTAAAGCTTATATCTTTTAAATTTCTGAATGTTGTATGTCTGGACTTCGAGATTAGTTAGTCGGTTGTGTCATGACAAAGGTGGAAAAGGTGCTGGTCTGAACCAAAAGTTAAGTGACTTGTGTGCATGTTTTTGTCACTTATTTTACTGTTTGTGACTATGTCTAATAGCGTGACTGTTGATGTTATTTAAAACTGATGACACAATTTTTGTGGGCTGATACTGGCTATTTTATCTTGTCCAGGAGATGTAGACAAAATTTTAAAATCCATTTTCTTAGTATCTGCATTTAAATAATACCCAAGTTTTGTAGACAAAAATAAATAAATAAAAATCATGGCTTAGAATGATTTTCAATATAAAGAAAATACACTTTTTAGAAAAAGACCCTCAAAACCAGAACACAAAAGGCAGTTAATGAATAGTTCTAGTAACCTTGTCTTCATCTAGAATTCATCTACATACCTTGTGATCTGCTATCTGGATACCAATGGCATTTGGAATGATCAAAGCCAACTTTTCTCTTGTGATGCTGATAATTTTATCAAAGGGGATTTCAATCTATGGAAAATATTGAAATTTAACACACTTCATGTTGGATACATGAACCTATATTTACATAAATTGTTTTCTGGGTAAAATACATCAGGAATTAGGTATTTAATGGTGTTATTTTGTTACGTTCATTGGTCAATAGTTTTATTACTGAAACCGAAGCAGGGTGTTTGCATAAATTATTTCAATCAAAGATTTAAAAGATATTTAATTTAAAAACAAATAACTTATATTCCAGAACATCCCTACAAAATATAATAATAAACCTAGCAAGTCAACAAAACAAAATGATTAAAAAAAAATTCTTCTCTGGCTGACTTGCATTGGTAATAAAATTAAGCATGAGGAAGCTTAAACTTAGCATAATACTGTAAGCAGGGGGACATCATTTTCAAGAAGCAGTTTTTTTAAATGAAAGCATCAATTAGTGAAAACATGGGTAGCCGGATCTAGAAATAATAGAGTAAAGGAATATGTGTAATGGAATATATACCCCCCCA
The DNA here is from genome assembly GCA_964033795.1 of Lymnaea stagnalis. NCBI lineage: Eukaryota > Metazoa > Mollusca > Gastropoda > Lymnaeidae > Lymnaea > Lymnaea stagnalis. Next base: position 479,782 of record CAXITT010000026.1, on the reverse strand, counting down.
CACCCCACTTTTTTTTTCCGCCTATTTCCCAGTGTGATTTTGATTTAAAGGTTTAGTAGGTTGTTTTTTTTAAATTTAATTTATAAAGCTGTATAAGTATTCGAATTACAAAATGAGTAATTTTTCTATCTTAACTATAACAGGTACCTTAGAAGTGTGCAAGAAAAATAAGTAATCAATAATAGACTTCAACTAACATTTTTGATAGCATAACTTAATGTCAATATGTTGAGCTGAACGAAAAACAAAGAGGTTACATAACACAACACTGACATTAAATATATAATTTCAAATCTACGTATTTAATTATTTTATAGCCAACAGTAAATGGAAGTGAAAGCAAAAAGGAAAAATAAGCTTACACAACGTCCCTTTGCCTTGATCTTTGAGTAGAAACATACCCATTTATGGGAGACATACATTTGACCATGAAGCAGTATGTCCCCTTTGAAGGCACAGGAGAAGGCTGCAAGACATTGTTATGATTTGTGGTTACAATAAAGGAATCTTTTGATATGACTATAACAAAAAATTTAGTGAGAGACATTATTTTAATGACATTGCATTATCTAAGCATATATTAATCCAATGACAGCAGCTTAAACTACATTAAATCCATCAAATCTATCCAAAAAAGAATATTTAAAATCCATGATAATATAAATCTAAAATGTAATTATTCTAGCTGCCTAGATTTTACTGAAATTGACTTAGGGGTTTAAAGATTCCTACAAAGACCTGTGAATCCTGTTATGAGCTTTTGTGATATTAAACTACATAATTTATAAAGTGCCACGCCAGACTAACATTCAATATTTACAGTGCCAAAGCAAACTTACATTCAATAGGATACTCTTCAACTGGAGCAGACTTGAATAATTTATGGAAACGAAGTGTCCTTGATTTACTCACATTGATGGGCAGTTCCTGATGAAGTAGAAGAAAAGTATTTTTTTATAATCTCTATTATAATGGGTGCGGCATCAAAAGTAGATTGAAAACCTATTTAATTAGAAATGCAGTTACAGTTTCCCATGATACAACTGAAGGATGAGTCTTTAATTTTTACTATTGAGGCTTTAATCTGCACTGCATCTATAATTAGACTAACACAGATCAAAGATGGACCAACCACCTATGACCTGTAGCAGCTGGAACTCCTCTATAAGGAGGAGAGTTGAGAATAATCAGTGGATATTTAACTGATGAAGTTGCGAATAATCAATGAACATATGACTGATGGAGTTGAGAATAATCAGTGGACATATCAATGATGCAGTTGAGAGTAAAATACAATTTGTTTATGAAAGTAAATGACTGATGCATTAACAACTTACAAGTGTAGATGGAACATTATGGGTTAATACTATAGGCACAGGGTGTGGACCGTAAATAAATATGACCCATTTGAGCTTTAGTGCATAGTGACAGATAAACTTTCAAAAACAAAGCTTACAGTTACATCTGGGACTTTCTTGGCTGGGCTCTTAGGACTTGGGCTTGGACTGCAAGGTAAGTAAGAGTACAACAGTGCAAATAGAAGCTCTTAATATACACAAGAAAATTCAGCAAGAAAACAATGGCTCTATTTTGATTTGAATCTTTTAAGGTGCATTTAAGTTACAAAATATTGATGACACAAGTTATCTCTAAAAGCTTAAAAAAATATACACTTGATACACTTATAAGACTAGTTGAAAAGTGATCATGAATGGCTCTAATACATTCTAGATTTAAGTTCTTGTCAAAACTAGATTTAACCTGGATGATATATCGATATCATAATCACATTTTTTTTTTTTTAAATAGTAATTAATAAATAAGATTTAACAAAATATCAAATAAACTCTAAAAATATCAATCTATAAATACCATTTATTTCAAATGATCATTTTTGAACATTAAAAATGCATGCCACATATTTTCCTCATAAAGTTCAAACAGATTCGTATAATGAATAGACAATAATTTAACAGAAGCTGGAATAGAATTGTGTCAATATCACTTATACCCTTATGGTAGGCTGGGTCTAGTTTTCAAAAAAAAAAAAAAATCAGTATGCCATCTTACTGATAAAGGTGCAGTGCTGGTCTATGAGGCTGGTGAGTTCAGGTGTCGCCCAAGGGCGCCAAGAAAATGGGGGTGCTAAAATGATTTTTACTAACAATCAATATAATATTTATATCATCTTATTTTGAAAGAGGTACCATGGAAAAAAACACTGCCTAAGAGCACCAAGGAGTTTAAGTCTGGTTAAGTCCTGATCTTTAAGTATTCATTTTGATTTTACTATTACCAAGGACTTAACATGGCTAAACTCATTTTATATCTTTGAAGTTTTTCAATTATATCTTCCCAGATCTCAAACTCAATTGTTTATAATAATTGTGTTAGTAATGAAAAGTTTCACAATTTTATCTTTGTCTATAAAAACTTCAAATGAAACTAATATTTAAATATAGTTTATCACCAACACCATTATTAACTATAACTGGCATATATGACGGGCATAATAGTTTCTGATATAAAAGAAATAAGTATAGTTGATTTGGCCTTGTGGTTTTCCTAGATATGTGGGCAAACAAAATGAAAATGATGCACAGTGATTCAAAACAGAATTTTAAGTACAATTAAGATCAAGCCTACAAAGAATGTGGCTGTGTTTTTTTAAATTTAACTTGATGAATAAACACATAAAAATAATCACATTGAGAAAATAATATTAATAATAGCAAACAATTAGTTCAATCTCACTCAAAGTTCCATCTGAGTTCTGACCGATCATCTTTGTCCAAAATAGAAATGCATAAGACAAAATAAATTATATACTGCTGTGATGAAAGGAAAAGAAGAAATAAATTGTACACTGAAATAAATCAAACTTTTTGTTTCTCGTTTTAACATTTACCCAATATGTGGGAGTGGGTTTTCCTGGGCAAAAGTCGCCATGTTATAAACAGTCTTCTTTCTCAAAACTAGATGAATTCTGAAAATACAAGTAGCAACAGTACTTAGTAGCACAGTTCTCTCCCTCAAATGAAGATGATAACTCCACCTATCAGGAAAAGGCACATAAAGCTCATAGGCGCCCAAAATACAAATTTGGCTGGATTTTCAGATAACTCGGCTCAGATAACTTTTAATGTTATCTATTTGCTAAGAAATGGAGAAAATGCTTGATGTTATATTTTTTGGTTGTTAGAAAAATATATTCAAAATGATTTCCAATTTCAATACACAAAATTCATGATTAATTACCTTCCATCAGATTTGTTGCCTGAAGTAATAGGACTGATTCCACTGTCTGGACCCAGTCGATGTCCTGATAAACAATTTAATACGAGAATAACTATAAGCAGAACACTAAGAAACAATTGGCGATAAAATTATTTTATATTTACGGTTCATCATTTTGTTTATGAACTAACTCTTCTCTCAAGCTTTTTAGAAAGCAGTTTTGATTGTAAAAAGTACCTAGAAAGAAGCCTTAAGGAAATTGTACTTGCATAATTTTTAAATTATTTTATTCTATTAACACATAAAAAGTATTCATTCCTGTAGTTGTGTTACAGCACTAGAATTATCATCCAAATTGGAAAACTCTCTATATGATTCATTTTAAGTAGATTGTACCTGTGTTTAGAAAGGGTGAAGCTGGAGGTGGAGGTGTGCCATCAGCACTTGATGTGCCAGGGTCATCCATAAAAGTTTCATTTGTTATGGTTCTGGTCACAGCTCCTGGCACCTCCATCAGGTCAGCCCTGTAAGTTAAAATATGTTAAAGTATGCTGATAATACAAATATATGACACATAATATATGTATGACAGTTATGCCAGTAAATGACGCAGTGGCATTGAAATACCAAGTAAAATTTGTGAATTCTACATTATGGGTGGAAATTTTCATTAATCAACTCAAGTAACAAACTTATGAAATGCTCACTTGAATGTCAACAAGATCAATTGACTATATTTTGTCATGCAAGGGTGGAAATTGCTTTAACAAACTAATAGTTGTAGATCATAAAAATAATGGTCCATGGTATTAATCCTTATTAAGGCTCAAACAAAGTAGTAATTATGGGGACTTGAAAAAGGTTTTCCCATACGTTTTTTATAGCTTATTTCCTCACACAAATAAGTCAAAGATTACTAAAACACATTTGTCTTTCATTTTTTAAAATTGAAATTTCTAGCTCTTACTACAGTCTTTTTTTATAATTTTTTAAAGAATGTATGTAGTATATGAACTATATGCCAACCTAACATACTATCATGACATAAACTAACTTAATCCATGTTTTTTAATAAAGGGGCCACACAAGTAAAGATGTCACGCAATATTGGGAAGGGGGTGGAGGGGGGTGGGAGTGTCAAAATTGTTAAATAGAATTGTCACAAATAACTAGGGGTGTATGTGGTAATAATGGTCTTAGCTACTGGACAAGGATTAAAAAGTTAGGGAGGACCCTGCACTGACCTGGATAGCGTTTAATCAGTGATAGAAAAACCTAAACTTGATAGATGTTACTAACGGGGTAGAGACATGGAATAGACATATAAATGGGGTAAAGGATTTGGTCAGGAGAATGTTGCTGTTAGTAATGTACCAAGTCAGCAACCGTGGGATTTGAATGCTGGTTAGTTTTTTGTAATGTGAGGGGTAGATATAAAGAGTTTCGGAACACTAGACGTTGAAGAGTTAAGACTATAAAGTTGACCGGTTGAGACGATTCACTTGAACAGATTTGAGCCGAGTAGAGACATTTGAGTCAAGACAGTCAAACTGAAAAAGGAAAAATTGACATATAGCTATAGAGAAACCTAGAGATAGTCAACAATGATAGAACTAGTAAGGATTACAGAAGAACTTTTATTTCAGTAATAAAACATTTCAGTAATAAAACATTTCATTAATATCTGTGAAACTGGAGTTTTTTGGATTATGTATGTCACGTTGTGATTTTTGTATGTCTCAACTATGATTTTGTCTGTCACAATAGTGCTTTTGTCTGCCTCCACACCTAGAAACATAATATAAATCACAGAGAGGAGCAGTCCTGTACTGACCACTACTATGTCAAAATGGTTTCTGATAAGTCAGGACAAGAGTACAAGAGCCCTTCTCATTAACATCCGTTCCAAAAACTAATGTATGTGTTCTGCTTGTGTGTGAACGTTCTGCTGTATATCCATGATTGTAAGTACTTAATTAAAAGGCTTGTGCCAAACAATTTATGGGAAAGGGAAATGGATTGGCAGGAATCCACGTATTGTAGTGAATCAAGCATCTTCCATTGACACTTCTGTTACCTGCGGCGTGCCACAAGGCTCAGATTTTAGGACCTATCCTAGTCTCCGTCTACACTACCCAGCTCGGCAGAATTATTGAAATCCTACAGAAATCAAATAATTAAGTACCATCTACATCATTTCAAAGATTTCCTACTCATAAATTGTTATCAAAAATGTATTTAAACTTAAGATTGTGATTTTTTTCCGGAAAATAAGTTTATATATTTAGTTTTGTAAACAGGTTATATAACTAATACAAAAAAAACTTGAACTGTCAGGACACAATAATAGAACAATTATTATTAGAAGATTTTGGTAATTCATACATACTTTTATAACTAGACAATATTACATTAATTATTTGGAAATAATAATAATATTATTAGGATTAAGCACAGATATTCCATTCAACAAATCATGGGGAAAAAATGATTCACCCATAAATTTAAAAAATCTCTTTTTTCAATATTTAGGCTGATATATTTCCTCCTAAAAAAGAATCGTTTTCTGATTGTCCTTTTAACTGGTTTATACACCTTTGACATATTGCCTAATATCGTATATTATTAAATTTGTATATATATATTTCAGCTCTAGTGACAGAGAGCTGTGAGTATCTTCAAACAATACCTACACTGATGGAGACCCGTAACTTTATATTTGATCAATTTGAATACATCATTCATTGCTGTCATGTTATTTTCAAGTATAGGATATGAAGTATTCCATAACAATTTCTTTTATAAATTTTAAAAAATTTTTAGTAATTCCTGAATTTTTTCAATTAAAATGGAATTGAAATTTCTTCTTATTTGGAAATGATGTTTAATTCTTTGGACATTGTTAATACTTTCAGATTTCCTTTCCTCTGTCTAACCATCAGGCAACATCATCAACCAAAGAGGAAAACTACTGCTTTATCCTTACAGAAATCAAGACATGGTCTACCATGTGATAAACTAAATTGCTCATCATAACAACATTTATTCTGAGTTTAACAAGGTCTTCTAAATGGAATGTGTCACAATCATCCAGATTATGATGGCCTTAAGGAGCATCTAATCTACAGCCACTTACATTAATCAAAAACTTTTAACATTATAACCAGTAGCTTTGTCATCATCATAAGTTCTAAGGATGCAATGATCATCCCGGCAATGTAGGCAATCATATTTACTTTAACCATGGACATATCAATGATTAAGGACTCTTATTGTAACATGAGAACATAGCTTCATTTTTAACACTAGCATTGAAATTATGAACTAAATATGCATTATATATCAGTACTGTCAAATGATGTCATTTTTGTAAAAGCTTCATTGTGGGAATATTATGCAGTTTTATCAATGTTGGGAATGACAAAGACTAAATCGTCTTCCATTTCATTTCATTGTCAGTATGGATTAAGTAAGCATCAACTAAGGGGACTTTAAGTTGAAGCCATTTGACTCAAAGAACTCATCTAAATTATCACATCTATCGACACTATAATTATCATTGCTATTATATACTATAGTAGTTTGTTATTACTTCATAACTTTTTGTGTATTTCCTCTTTTCTATGGACTAAATAAGCAGTGGACCAATACTGACTTAATACATTTACATAGTTATAATTATAGTTGCAAAACATTTAATATTTTGTTTGATTGCCATAAAAGATACATCATTTTAAAGGGATAGCTACAAGCTTATAAAAACATCATTTCCATCTTTATAGCTTTTATAGAAATGGGGTTATCAGTTATTTATTTTTTTATTTTTAAAAGCCCCAAAGTTACCACATTTCCCCATTTCTATTTTTAAAAGATATAGTTAACAAATATTCACGAGACATTCTTAATGCAGTAGACAACACAACGAACAACAAAACTTTTACATATGTCGCCCTGAATCATATCCCTTAGGCCTTAGCCTTAGGTAAGTAATTGTATGTGGCCTAATTGACAGCAATTGTTGGCTTTTGCCTAATTTACTTTTGGTGTTAATAATTAAGGTACATAATTAATTATGCCAAGGGCCCAAGCACTTTGACTTTCACTTCCACCATTCACTTCTATTATAATATTAAATATATAATATAAAGGTTGATTTTGGGTTAGCGGTAAGGCCGGCAATGTTTTCCACTGTATATAGGTCATTGAGGTTCCCCCCAGGTCCACTTCCGCCTACAGCACCGTACTAAAAAGATTTCGATGTTTGTATTCACATAATACAAGTACAAGTTATTGCTTCTTATTTTATTTTTTTTTTAATTAGGGAGGGTTTCTGGGGAATGGACTATATTTTTATAAACGTACTTCTTCAGTTTAACTAAAATAAACTACCACAAATGACAATAATGACATCCCAACTGCAAATAGCATTTAGTCTAAAGGCAAAGGGACCCGAGTCCGAATAGCAGCTAGGCCGACTATGTGTGTCCGGGTCCCTTAAGAATAAATTAAATGCTATTCTGATTTCATTTGTGGTATTTTATTTTAGTTAAACTGAAGAAGAATGTTTACAAAAATATAATCCTTTCAATTATCATTTATAGGGGTGTGCCGGATCCGTTTTTTCCAACCGGATCCGGATCCGGATTTTCTTATGCGAAATCCGCCGGATCCGGATTCCGGTTTCTCCCGGATTCCGGATTTTGGTACTATTGGTAGATACTTCGGTAAGTCAAGGTGGACTACTACTTTTTGTGTATGGGAATTCGCAATCGGCGCCAAAAAATCCGAGTTTTTAATTTTCCGATGTGTGTGTCTATTTATTATTAAATTAGTACTTTCGATATATATTTGAGTTCCGTTCCATTTGGATAAGTGTCTTACGAGAGACGCCATGTTTCTACGCGTTCGCAGCAGGTTATGCAGCTCGCTCAACCTAATTTCGCCATGGGGTTGGCCACGCCCCCCTTTTTAATGGCGGAAGTTGACGATACTTAGGAAATATTAATTTATTATCACTATTTACATCAAAATAATTGATAACTTGTGTTTCAGAATGCATTTAAAGACATTTAAACTGGAATGTTTTAATTTGAGCTTTAACAACCCGGTAGAATCCATATTATAAATGATCAGAATTTACCGTGTGCAACACGTTGTCATTGGCAACCATTCACAGCCACTTGCATAACTGTATCGTAGTACTACCTCAGAGTTTCATTCATAAGAGTTTGCCGTGTGCAAAAACTATTAAACCATTGGTCAGGGAAAGCTTTAATTAATTATTCATGTGCCAAAGTTGAAAGTTTAAACTAAGTCTAAACAGTATTTTAGTGATAAGGCAGGGAATGCGTTGCCTTATATAAACTATATAGTCATTGCGCATGACGGGATTGGTGGAATGAGATCACAGAATGTGGAGATGCAGTCCATGTTAAAAAATGACAAACCAAGTCGTACTTTAAAAATTCATAACTTTAAAACTACAACAGCTAAAAATATGATTTTGGTGTTATAATTCTTTAAAAAATTACATCTTTTCAACTATGCCATTGGTTTATTTTTACAAAAAGTTTAAATTTTCTTATCAAAGTCCCTACACTATTGGCCACTATTAGCGGTGCTGACTCTAGCCTCTGGTATGTACGGAATATTAAACATTAAACAAGCTCAACGCTCGAAACAATCGATTAATGTATCGTGATCGTGTGAAATTCGGGAAAGAGAATTACTTTTATTTCAGATTATGATCCGGTGAGTCACAAAATCTGGCAAATTCCGAGATCCGGTATATTCCGGATTCCGGAATCCGGTTGTTCCGGATACATGTAAATCCGGCGGAACCGGATTTCACCGGATAATGCAAAATCCGGCGGAACCGGATTCCGGACCGGGGTCCGGCACACCCCTAATCATTTATTTGATTGATCATTGATACTAATCATCTACTGATAAATAATTTTGTCTTACAAACCCTACAATATTTCTTTTACTTTTTAATAAAGCCAAACTCTCATTTCTGATACCCGGATACGAATAGCCGCAGCCACATTTTTTACGTACAATAAATAAGTTTTAATAACCACTGAATCAGTAGAAGACAGAAGAGTTACTTGGTTGAGTTGGCTATAAACTCAATACTCAGTGGACGTCGTTCTGATAAGTACTCTGAGACCTTGGTACTTTGGTACGGTTAACTGAGACTAAGATAAGAAAAAGTTAGAAGGCAAGGGTATGCGTAAATGGTGACTTTACCAATCTTTGAAAGCACTGAATATGAAAAGTCTGGATATTTTCCTTGTCCATGCTAGAAGTTATACAGTATATAGTTTTACAAAAAGACAAAACAGTGGACTGTATGCAATAAGCAGCTACGTTGGTTCAGCTATCATATATTCATCGTGTCATAGTTGTCAGTCAGTTTATTTTGGTTTATTCACAACGAGGCTTTTTACGGTGAAATGTTATTTTTACCCCGATTAGGGTTTCTCATTTCTCATTTTGCTTGTCCCGGGAAAATGGGATAAAAGTTACTCTTATACCGGGATTTACGGTAATTAAATTAATTACTATTAAAATAAACTGAATTCATTTTTGAATGAGAGGAGTGGGTCTTAATAATTGCTTAATTTGTATAGTCACTAAAGGAATGAAAAACAAGGGGTGTTATTGCTACATTTACATTGTTAAAGCGCCGTAAAGCGGGGTCTACAGCGGGCCAGGGAAGGTGAAAATGAAGCAACCGCTTGCAATCTGAGTTAGGTGGGGGGGGGGGGGATTAAATCCCATCCATGTGGAATTTTAAATTTCTCCAGGTAACATTTTTAAATTAGAAAGGAAAAACAAGGGGTGTTATTGCTACATTTACATTGTTAAAGCGCCGTAAGGCGGGGTCTACAGCGGGCAAGGGAAGGGGAAAATGAAGCAACCGCTTGCAATCTGAGTTAGGTGGGGGGGGGGATTAAATCCCATCCATGTGGAATTTTAAATTTCTCCAGGTAACATTTTTAAATATTAATGGCTCTCGCGGGGAAGGGGACATTGTCAAGGGACCGCCCCTTCCACTTTTCCTGGAGAAAAATGTGTACCAAAAAAAGCTAAATTTTTTTTTTTTTTAAAAACAACGAATTTGTCATTTTTAATTTATTTATTTTTCTTAATTTAAAGAGTAGTCAATTTCCTTCACCGAAAAAAATAATGACATAATGGAAACAAAGAAAATTGTTACGCTCTAGCAATTTTTATGTCGTTCACAATAGGCTTAGGCCTAGACTATATAATTTCAGTCTTTATGCAACATCCCGATTATAAGCTGCACCCCCAGTTTAAATTTACATCACGCGAAAGAGTTCAGCCTTTACTCAGTATAATACGGAATTAAACTACTTTCCCATAGCCATAAAGCAATGTTCCCTCTAAGGTTTGTTGGTTCGTGTGCAAAATCATAAAGTTGTGTGCAAATTTTTACAACATCAATTATTTGTGCGCAAAATTTTCAGCCTACAGACACAAACACACACTTAAGTGGAAATAAGCTGCGCGGTACTCAAAACTGCCGCGCAGCTTAAAGGGAACATTGCCATAAAGTATTTTAATTTAGTTCCATTAATTATCAAACGTCTTCAATTTCTGTCTCTTCACAAAATGAGAAAAGATTTTTTATTTTAAAGGACAGGTTGTTAATAGAATCATATCATCATGCTTCAAAAATATAGTTTTATATATATATATATATATATATATATATATATATATATATATATACACACACATATATATACATCTCATTATAAGTACTTGTCTTGACAGCATCTCATAATCAATACTTGTTTTGATAACATCTCATTACCAATACTTGGTTTGACAACATATTATTATCATTACTTGTTTTGACAACATCTAATGATCAAATACTTGGTTTGAAAACATCTCATTACAAATACTTGTTTTGATAACATCTCATAATCAACACTTGTTTTGACAACATCTCATTACCCATACTTGTTTTGACA